>KE156037.1:4127-43702 GCA_000411075.1 Sisymbrium irio
TTATACTTGTTTTTCCATCGATTAATCAATAAACTCTTTTTCTTGATCTCTTATCCTAACAAACCCTAATCTCATAAACATCCTTCGTGAGGTTTCGGTTCAACAACACACATCAGAAATTTGGATTTAAATCCCAACTCAGTGGTATTCATCAATAAAACAGAGATTGACCTGTGTCTTTCAGTAACATAATATAGCAGGTGGATATGTGATTAACAGCTCACAATGCCAAGCACCGACTTCTCTATTGGTTTTGACAATTTCAGAACACCCCATGCATCTTTCCTATCAGCAGCCATCATCAGAGATAAAATTCTACATAAATGGATCAGCAGACGATATCTACAACAGCAAAATAAATATCCAAGTATTCAAAACCATAAAGTTTAACTAGAAAATAGCTCCTTCTTTTTTTCTTTTTTTGGTTTAGTTTTACTTTTCCTTACCTAGATACCTTCTTATTATAAAAAGAGAAACATTGTATATATCATATGTTTTTCATAAAATAGAAAGAGAATCGAAGAACATACAACAACAATTAGCATTACGGATACACACATCCTTCTTATAAGGCGCATGTTAGCCTCAGGCAAATAAGAAACAAAACCAAGCAAACAAGAAAACAAAATCGAGGAGGAGAGAAGAGAGGGGGCATCTTGTTATCTTAAAAACCTACCCTTTGTCTTACCTCGATCCTCTCTCTCTATCACCAACACAAAAAGGTGCCTCCGATTAGCTCAAATTCCAATATCTCTCTGGTTAGTGTCCTTCAATCAGTTTCACCTCTCAATTTGTGTTTTTGTGCGGTAGAGAGCTCTGTGACTCTCTTCTTCTTCTTATCCGTTTGGGTTTTTCCATCTAAAGTTTTGTCTTTTGTCTGATTCTTCTACTTTTCCGGTTGAATAGCTCTTCAATTGCTTTTGATTTGCGATTCTTTAGGTTATTGTGTTCTAAATGAGCTCACTTGCAGAACGTAGTTAGATTCATGGAATTTGAGAAATTGGGTTCCTTTTTGCAGCTTATTCAACAAAGGCCTTGCAATTATCTCTCTGCACAAGTTTAGATTTTTAGCTCAGCGTTGACTTCTTTGTTGGTGCAGGTAATATGAAAGGTTTCATAGACTGGGTTTTCGATCTGTCCAACTCGATGGCATCATCATCTAGACCACTCTTGGGGACTGACCCATTCTCCCGACAGAATGAGCTACTTGATAACCAATGTATGATCTTCTCTCTTTCTTTCCTCATATCCTTTCTTACTCTCCTCCTCAATCATGATGACTGATGCTGCTTAGTTTTTTCAATGGGAACTGACATTGTGGCATGTGTGTAGACTTATTCTTATTACCTCTTTAACTTATCTACTTACCTTCTTCTCTTATGCTCTCCGTTTCTGTCATTAACCGTCACTTCCTGTGGTCTACTTTAATTTGGTCCGAATTGCTTCACATGTTTTGCCATTGAATTTCACTTTGCTTTCTGATACTTTGGCCAATTGCTTAGACTGTCCATTCTTGATTATTTGACTCCCTTCAAAAGTTTCTCTTTTTTTTTTACATGTTTCTTTGGCTAATAGCTTTGAATTTTTTCAATTTTTAGCTCAAGCCCCTGCTTTACCAGAACCAGTGGCACGCTCGGAAACACCATGTTCAACCAGTGGTGATGTAGAAATCCAGCCTCCCATCTCTCAGCAGCAAATTCCACTTGAAACCTTGTACCAGCCAAGTATTGATACTAACGGAAGGAAACATAATCCGCTAGCAAAGATCGGTGACCTCCAAGTACAGTTTTTACGCCTTGTTCAAAGGTTTGGGCAGTCGCAGAATAATATTCTAGTCTCCAAGGTTTTATATCGGGTACACCTGGCAATGCTTATACGAGCTGAGGAATCAGAGCTGAAAACAGTCAAACTTAGGCAGGATAAGGCCAAAGCTCTAGCGAGGGAGCAAGAATCATCCGGCATACCGGAATTGGATTTCTCACTTCGAATCCTTGTTCTGGGCAAAACAGGTGTGGGCAAGAGTGCAACTATAAACTCTATTTTTGGTCAGTCCAAAAGCGAAACTGATGCTTTTCGACCGGCCACAGATCGCTTAGAAGAAGTTATGGGAACTGTTAGTGGAGTTAAAGTAACCTTCATTGATACCCCTGGTTTTCACCCACCGTCACCTTCTAGCTCAAGAAAAAACAGAAAGATTCTGCTATCTATCAAGAGATACGTTAAGAAGCGTCCACCTGATGTTGTTCTTTACTTGGACCGCCTTGATATGATCGACATGCGATATAGTGATTTCCCCCTCCTGAACCTTATAACTGAAATCTTGGGTGCATCTATATGGTTAAACACGATACTTGTCATGACGCATTCGTCAATTTCTTCAGAAGGACGTAATGGTCAGTCTGTGAACTACGAGTCATATGTTGGCCAGCGCATGGATGTCGTTCAGCACTATATACATCAGGCTGTGTCTGATACGAAACTAGAAAACCCTGTGCTGTTAGTTGAGAATCATCCAAGCTGTAAAAAGAATCCTGCGGGTGAGTATGTTCTTCCAAACGGACTGGTATGGAAGCCTCAGTTTATGTTTCTGTGCGTTTGTACCAAAGTTCTTGGCGATGTCCAATCTCTACTGAGGTTTCGTGACAGCATTGGCCTGGGACAGCCAAGTAGTACCCGAACAGCTTCCCTTCCTCATCTTCTTTCAGTTTTTCTGCGCCGTCGCTTATCAACAGGTTCAGATGAAGCAGCGAAAGAGATAGACGAGCTTCTGGAATCGGACTTGGAGGAGGAAGATGAGTATGACCAGTTGCCTACAATCCGGATCCTTGGGAAATCCCGGTTTGAGAAGCTGTCAAAGTCTCAGAAGAAAGAGTATCTAGATGAGCTGGATTACAGGGAAACTCTTTATCTGAAGAAACAATTGAAGGAAGAATGTCGAAGACGACGGGATGAAAAGCTAAATGGGGAGGACAATCTCAACAAGGACACCGAACAGAGTGACCAAGCAGCTGTTCCACTGCCGGACATGGCGGGTCCAGACAGTTTTGATTCAGATTTTCCAGCACACCGATACCGATGCATTGCGACAGGTGACCAGTGGCTTGTGAGACCTGTCTATGATCCCCAGGGCTGGGATCACGATGTGGGCTTTGATGGTATAAATATTGAGACAGCTGCAGAAGTAAAACGGAATCTGTTTGCTTCAGCTACAGGGCAGTTGAGCAGAGATAAGCAACGATTCACCATCCAATCCGAGACTAACGCAGCTTATACTACAGACTCTAGAGTACAGACATTCTCTGTAGCTGCCGACGTCCAATCATCAGGAGAAGATCTTGTGTACTCGTTTTATGGCGGCACAAAGCTTAAAACTTTTAAGCACAACACAACCGATCTTGGAGTCGCTTTGACATCGTTTGGCGGGAAGTACTACTTGGGAGGAAAGCTTGAGGATTCCTTATTGGTTGGAAAGAGGGTGAAATTAACGGTAAATGCAGGTCAGATGAAGGGTTCAGGGCAAACAGCAAATGGCGGGAGCTTTGAAGCGTGGATCAGAGGGAGAGATTACCCGGTCAGAAACGAACAAATCGGTCTGACGATGACGGCTCTGTCTTTCAACCGAGAGCTAGTCTTGAACTGGGGTTTACAGACTCAGCTTAGACCAACCCGGGATACAAACATAGACGTCAACCTAAACATGAACAATAGGAAAATGGGGAAGATAAATGTGAAGCTCAACAGCTCGGAGCACTGGGAGATCGCACTGATCTCAGCGTTTACGATTTTCAAGGCTTTGCTGCGGCGGAAGAAAGTTGTGAGTGAAATAACAAACGAAAACGAAGAAGAGTTGTGAGTTTTCTTGTTTTTCCTTTAGGCAAAGAAAATATATTTTGGACATATGAATAGATAAGCCGATGTGTACAGGAGATGTAAGAGATATTTTGAAGACAACAGGAATCACATGCACATCTCCTTCCATTGTTTAATGTTATACTCTCGTTTTGTTGGTCCAATGTGATGTTTATGTGGATCGTTACTAAGTAGGGAAGCTTTTCCTTAAAAGGTTACGTTGTAGACTAAAAACAAAAATCGAAGCAACGGATTCAATTTACCCGTTTATACATGTACTGTTTCAAAGTCCCCTAAAAGTAAAACTATATAATAAGATCATAGCAGCAATTTTGTCATTGAGCTACATTTTTAGCTGACTGATGATCATGCTTAGATAACTAGATGCTAATTAAAATTATTTTGTCATAGTTTAAAATATATTTTATAAAATAATTGATGTAAATTTATTTTATTTTATGTATTTTAACAAGAATATTTATTTATTATTAGTGTTTATTTTTTCAATTTACAATTTTTATATGTATATGATTGTATATTAATAATAATTAAATAACATAATTTATTTATTTGATCTGCTAAGTTGGTTTTTTTTATAATTGTAATAAATTAATCCATTCGTTTAACATACTAGTTAATCTTGTAGTATTTAAGTTTAATACATTTTACATGTTTTGGAGAAAAAATTTAATGGAAAATTTTGATTAAAGTAATCATTTAAAAATTTCTGGTATTTAACTTAGTCATAATACTTTTCTACTACCACAGGTTTTCATTATTTCACTAAATAGATTGTAATATGTTTGGATTTCTAAGATTCTCAGCCCAATCATGACGGCCCAAATAATGATATGGGCCAGGTCGTAGAAGCGTTTCGAACTCTAGGTTTAAAAGAACATTTATTTAGGTGAAGCTAATCTCCAAATCTCAGAAGCGCAGTTTTTTGTAACAGAGAAACCCTAAGCGGCAACCATGGGTGAGAACGTTCACCTCTCTATCTATCTATACGATGGATCTCTTGTCTTTGTTTCTGTGTATGTTACTGACTGTCTCTCGAACGTAGAATCTGATGATATTGGACGTGATTTTTGATAGGTATTTCTCGTGACTCAATCCACAAGAGGCGTGCCACTGGAGGCAAGCAGAAGCAATGGAGGAAGAAGCGAAAGTAAGTTTTGATTTTATCTTTATTATTTCAAATCTCTGTCGAAATGAACGAGGAGAGTAGATAACAGAATGCGATCTTGTCTTAATAATAGATTCGGTCTCTTAATAATCTGTTCAAATTCCTATAGTCTTATCAAGGTTCCTTAATGACAAATCATTACTGTAAAGCTTAACTCTTTTAGCATTTAGACTAGAAACTGTAGTGCTAGTATGAAACTCACCGTAAGCTATTTTGTAGTTTTTGAATTACTGTCTGCTTGTGTTATTCTGATAGTGGCTTGTTTTGTATAGTTTGTTTTATCTTGTTTGTCACAATCGTGGTCACTCTGATCAATATTTGATTCATTTTTAGTTGTGCACGTTCTGGTTTGTGATATTTGTGTGTTTGGTCTATGAAGGTATGAGATGGGAAGGCAGCCTGCCAACACCAAGCTGTCGAGCAACAAGACGGTCAGAAGAATCCGTGTTCGTGGAGGTAATGTCAAGTGGCGTGCCTTGAGACTCGATACCGGTAACTACTCCTGGGGAAGTGAGGCTGTTACCCGCAAGACCAGAGTCCTCGATGTTGTCTACAATGCTTCCAACAACGAGCTTGTCCGTACCAAGACCCTTGTTAAGAGTGCCATTGTTCAGGTTGATGCCGCTCCTTTCAAGCAGTGGTATTTACAGCACTATGGTGTTGAGGTTGGTCGCAAGAAGAAGAACGCTGCTTCCGCCGCCAAGAAGGAAGGAGAGGTCAGGACATTCTTTTTATTTATATGATCTATTTTTTAACTTGTATGGTATTTTAAGTTGTAGCTGCCGAATGAAGGCTTATCATACTTTTTATATTATAGGATGCTGAAGATGCTGCTCCAGCTGCTCCTGTTGAGGAGGTGAAGAAGAGCAACCACGTCCTGAGAAAGATTCAGAGCCGTCAAGAGGGTCGCACTCTTGATTCCCACATCGAGGACCAATTTGCAAGCGGTCGTTTGTTGGCTTGTATCTCTTCAAGGCCTGGTCAATGCGGACGTGCTGATGGGTATTCATCTCGTGCCCATTCATTTTGTCTTTGAATTAAAAATACCCTTAATTTGTAAATGCTCATTGTGTTGTAAATGTTGTTATGCAGATACATTCTTGAAGGCAAAGAGTTAGAATTCTACCAGAAGAAGATCCAGAAGAAGAAGGGAAAGGGTGCTGCTTAAGTCTACTTTGCTTTCAACCTTTTGTTTTCTTTGAACATGTTTTGAATTTAACTGAAACAAACATCAGAATGCTGGGATGTTTTAAGTTTTTTTTTTGCGACTTTAAAATGGAGTTAATTAATTTTACTGTAGTCTTTTTCAAATTATTAAATTTATATCCTCCTTTCGTCTTTAGACAATCTAAAGAAGTAATAAATTGCTCGAGAATGTTGGTTTGAGGAAAAATTTACCCTTTTTAATGTTTCCTTAAATCTCATAAAACATGGTGCAGTTGGTAAGCTTCATCATCTTAAATTTAAGACTTGAGCTGATTTGTGTTGGTACTTGGTAAATTTCATAATTTCCCTTATCAGCTTAATACTAGAAATTTCTCAAAGATTTTCTTTATAAAGCATGGGATCAAATTTAAAAGTGATTCAAAAGATTTTTTGAAGATAGAACAGAGATCGTTTACATCTCCTTCCATTGTTTTATGTTATACTCTCGTTTTATTGGTCCACTGCGATGTGTATGTGGTTCGTTAGAATAACCTTTGGCTCACAAATATGTTGTAAAAAAATTTGGGGGTATTGAGTTGAATTTGTAAAATAATAAGTAGGTTGGGTTGGGTTGTAGACTAAAATCAAAAATCGAAGCAACGGAAACTATTTACTCGTGTGTATATTGTACATGTAACCTTGAAGGAATAAACTATATTTTTACTGTTCAAATGTCCCTTAAAAATTATTGTTCTTGTCAAGAATCTAAAGATATCATAAGATCATAGCAGCAATCTTGTCATGCAGCTACATTTTTAGCTGAAGCAAGCGGAAAAGACATCGAACTTGAGCCCAACAAAAAGAGGTTTAAGATTTACACCTCTAGATAAGTCCTAAGTTTTGCTTTAAGAAAAAACATTTTCACAAATCAGAAAATTGGGCATTAAACTATATGACATGTAAAAGAAATAGAATGGGCCACAGATACTACAGGCCTTAAAAATGTTAATCGACTTGTAAGATTGTTAAATAGACATCCTCTGCGGCCCAGTCAGAGAGGGCAACCACTAGGGTTTTGCGTTTACCGTCCCTTTATATTGCAAATCTCTAAATAGCAGAGCCTCTGCGCAGTTTTTTTCTAACAGAGAAACCCTAAGCGGCAACCATGGGTACGAACGTTCTCCTTTTTCTATGTTTCTGTGTATGTAACTGATTGTCTCTCGAAGGTAGAGTCTGATGATATGGAACCTGATTTTTGATAGGTATTTCTCGTGACTCCATCCACAAGAGGCGTGCCACTGGAGGCAAGCAAAAGCAATGGAGGAAGAAGCGAAAGTAAGTTTTGGTTTTTCTATTACAGATCTCTGTCGAAATGTTTTTGCTTTTGTTAACTTAATGCGATGTTGTAATTTGTCAATCCGGGTGATTGTCTTAATAATAGATTCGTTCTCTTATTTTTGCTGTACAAATTCGTATAGTGATATCAAGGTTCTTTAATTAGAAACCGTTAGTGTAAAGTTTAAACCTTGTAGAATTCAGACTACTTATCTGAGGAAATGCAGTGTTAGTATGAAACCCACTTTAAGCTATCCTCTAGTTTTTGACTATTGTCTGCTCGTGTTGTTCTGATGGTCCTGTGTTTGTTTAATTTGTACTAATATTGTTTTGTCAGTCTCATCTTTATTGATTCATTTTGGTTGTACACTTATTAATATTTTGTGTGTTTGGTCAATGAAGGTACGAGATGGGAAGGCAGCCTGCCAACACCAAGTTGTCTAGCAACAAGACTGTCAGAAGAATCCGTGTTCGTGGAGGTAATGTCAAGTGGCGTGCCTTGAGACTCGATACCGGTAACTACTCCTGGGGAAGTGAGGCTGTTACCCGCAAGACCAGAGTCTTGGATGTGGTCTACAATGCTTCCAACAACGAGCTTGTCCGTACCAAGACCCTTGTTAAGAGTGCCATCGTTCAGGTTGATGCTGCTCCCTTCAAGCAGTGGTACTTACAGCACTATGGTGTTGAGGTTGGTCGCAAGAAGAAGAACGCTGCTTCCGCCGCCAAGAAGGAAGGAGAGGTGAGGACATTCTTTTTATTTATATGATCTATTTTTTAACTTGTATGGTATTTTAAGTTGTAGCAGTCGAATGAAGCTTATGATGTTTTTAATATTATAGGATGCTGAAGATGCTGCTCCAGCTGCACCTGTTGAGGAGGTGAAGAAGAGCAACCACGTCCTGAGAAAGATTCAGAGCCGTCAAGAGGGTCGCACTCTTGATTCCCACATCGAGGACCAATTTGCCAGCGGTCGTTTGTTGGCTTGTATCTCTTCAAGACCTGGTCAATGCGGACGTGCTGATGGGTATTCATCTCTTGCCTATTTATCCAGTTTGTCTTTGTTTTGAAAATCTCCTCAATTCATATATGCTCATTGTGTTGTAAACGTTTTTGTGCAGATACATTCTTGAAGGCAAAGAGTTAGAATTCTACCAGAAGAAGATCCAGAAGAAGAAGGGAAAGGGTGCTGCTTAAGGCTTCTTTGCTTGAAATCTTTTGTCTTCTTTAAACATGTTTTGAGTTTTCAGTTTCTACTACTGTCTGAGAACCCTTGTTTTTGGATTAGCTTGCGATATGGTATTTCATAAACTCCCGTCGGTTAATTATGGTACAATTGTGTTTTGTCTCGGAATTTTTGTTTAATTTTAAACATCTTTCATGAAGCTTATAATTCTCGAGTCTTAACGATTCGTTTAGTGTTATTTCATTTCTTAGTTTGTTGTTTCTAAACTAGGCAAAAGAGAATTGCATTTCGTTTTCTACAATCTGAAGATACTATAGTAGCTGACGAAGACTGTCTGGAACCAAAATCTACCAATGACAGTCTCCCAGTTAGCTGCCTAGCCTGCCTTAGTGTTACTCAAGATACTAACTATATTCATAGAGGTCAGAAGCATGGACATAGGTAGACATTCATTACATATCTAGACAGTAAATCGTTTGTATTTATTTTTCAACAAAAGACACAAGTATATCAATATTCTCTTCGTTAATATGTAATTCTTTATCAGCTGATGTTTTTCTTCTACCTCCTTTAATCGATATTGGAAGTCCTGGATCACTTTGTCAAAATGATACACCCTAACCAACATGGAATCATTTTTTTTGGTAATGAACATGGAATCATTTGATGTGTTGTATACTGCATTATTGAACATGATTAAAGATATCTAGCGTGTTTTTGTTTTTTTCGATATAATCATGGATTCATATAACATATATCAAATTAAGCAAATAAACAACATTCCAGAAACTACGCTTTGTTTCTTTGTCAGATCCATCATGGGATATTCGGATCTATGATGTTGCCATGGGAACAATTTCTATGATCTTTTCCGTTGTGTTACATCAAATATTAGCCTAATTTAAAATCAATATGGTTGTCAATTGTCAAACACCTAATTAAAAAGACATTTTATTTTTGCAATAATAAGCGGTATTAAGTAAATATCTGTCTTATCAGTCAAAAGATGTTTTTTTTAAGAAAGATATTTTCTCGCGACAGTTTTCTTTTCCCTATTAAAAAGAAGTGTAATAATAAAATAAAAGAAAAGAAAAGAAAAGGTGAGAGAGTAGAGTTTTGAGCCGTTCGAAACGGATGCGTGTCCTGTGACCTGTGTATCGTCACTAACCCCACACTTACAGCTGAGTGGGGTTTGTCGTCTTTCGATCAAAAGCAACAACCAAAGGTACGAGATAACCAACAAGTAATCAAATCCCAAAGCATATTCTCTGCTTCCTTCTTCTTCCATGGCCGGGAACGACTGGGTTAACAGTTACTTGGAGGCGATTCTCGACGTGGGTCAGCCTCTCGACGATGCTCGCCCTTCCCTCCTTCTCAGGGAGAGAGGTAGATTCACTCCCAGCCGTTACTTTGTTGAGGAAGTCATCACTGGATTCGATGAGACTGATCTTCACAGATCCTGGGTCAAGGTTTATCACTCTGCTGCTTTCTTCCTCATTTTCTTATGTGATCATCTATTGTTCCTTCGTCTCCATCCATCGCATGTGGGCTGTTTTTATTATAGGCCGTTGCTACGAGGAGTCCACAGGAGAGGAACACTAGACTGGAGAACATGTGCTGGAGGATCTGGAATCTCGCTCGTCAAAAGAAGCAGGTTCCTTTTTTCTACTTACCCAATCAAATGCAAACATGTAACAGCGACTCTTTTTGTGTTCGTAACTTTTGAAAAAAGCGGGCTTTTTTTTTGTTTGCTTTTTGTTTTTCTGGAGAATAATAATCTTAGCCTTTGAATTGACGAGAGTCTCCACTTTGATCTAAATTGTTTGACCTCAAGTCAATTTTTTATTATTCTGGTCTCCCACTGGTTTCAAGTTTCAACCTTTTCAATGTGTTACTCTTTGCATTTTGCACTCTCTTTTTAACAAGGAGATATAAAAAATACATAACGTGAGAAAGGACACTAGGAAACAGAGGAAAAAGGTGTTACGGTAGTGCATTTCTGAGGAATCATCGGTGCTAGTCTCAGAATTTTTTGTTTTAACTTTAGTCTGTAGAATAGCTGAGTCCCTTACACGTAATTTGCGACCTTGTATCGTTGGCTTATATATAGCTATGAACTCAATTGATCTTGTACTTTGTGCTTATGATTTCCCCACAGGATAGGTGGGAAGTTCTGTTCTTGGAAAATTAAACATCCTAACTCATGTTCTATCTGCTCATTCTTATGTTTTTTTGCAGCATGAGGAAAAGGAAGCACAGAGGCTGGCTAAGCGCCGTCTTGAGCGTGAGAGAGGTCGCAGGGAGGCGACAGCTGATATGTCCGAGGAGTTTTCTGAGGGAGAGAAAGGAGATATCGTCAGTGATGTATCAACTCATGGCACCAAAGGCAGGTTGCCCAGGATTAATTCTGCTGAGTCAATGGAGATATGGGCAAACCAACAGAAGGGAAACAAGCTGTACCTTGTTTTGATAAGGTGCTCAAAACCTACTCTCTAGCTTCTTTTTTTCCTACCTACTCTTTTACTCTAATTTCGATATAGTTTGAGTAATTGAATGTTGGTGATAGTGATGGAGAGTATTACGAATGCTCTTGTGTGGTAGTTGTTTAATATTCAGTATGCATGCAGTCTTCATGGTCTCATACGTGGTGAAAACATGGAGCTCGGCCGCGATTCTGATACCGGTGGCCAGGTAATGACACGGAAACTTTGAGTGATTAGCGGTAATGATGTGGGCTAGTATTCCTCACTCTGCTTCTTACGTCGCAGGTTAAATATGTTGTGGAGCTTGCACGGGCTTTGGGATCAATGCCAGGAGTTTATAGGGTTGACTTGCTTACCAGACAAGTGTCTTCACCGGATGTTGACTGGAGTTATGGCGAACCTACCGAAATGCTGACTCCTAGGGATTCTGAAGATCTCTCGGATGAGATGGGGGAGAGTAGCGGTGCTTATATTGTGAGGATACCATTTGGTCCAAAGGATAAGTATATTCCAAAAGAACTTCTATGGCCTCATATTGCTGAATTTGTTGATGGTGCTATGAACCACATCATGCAAATGTCCAATGTTCTCGGTGAACAAGTTGGTGGTGGGAAGCCTATTTGGCCTTCTGCCATTCATGGACACTATGCTGATGCTGGTGACGCTGCTGCGTTGCTATCAGGTGCACTAAATGTGCCTATGATTCTTACTGGCCATTCACTCGGTCGAGATAAATTGGAGCAGCTTTCAAAGCAAGGCCGCCTTTCAAAAGAAGAAATAAATTCAACTTACAAGATTATGCGTCGAATAGAGGGTGAGGAATTATCTCTTGATGTTTCTGAAATGGTAATAACTAGCACGCGGCAGGAGATAGATGAGCAATGGAGATTGTATGACGGTTTTGACCCCATATTGGAGCGTAAATTGCGAGCAAGGATCAAGCGGAATGTGAGCTGCTATGGGCGGTTCATGCCTCGCATGGTTGTAAGTTACTTAATTCCTATCTATTTTCTTGATCCTTGACGACTGAAATGGTTAACACAGTGAAATTTATGCTTCCCAAAGTTGTGATTTTAGTGCAAACAAGTAGATGTTGCTTAGCGACAGACTTCTGAATCTTCTGTAATATCATAAAAATGTTTCTTTTTATTTACTTTTGCTTCAGAAAATTCCACCCGGGATGGAGTTCAATCATATTGTCCCACATGATGGTGATATGGAAGACGCAGATGGGAATGAGGAACATCCAACTTCTCGAGATCCACCAATATGGGCTGAGGTTCTTGCTGACCTGAGAAAAAACAATATAAGAATAGTTATCGTATAGGATATTTTCGCATTATCTTTCTGTCAAGCTGTTTACTCGACCTCCAAACTCTACATGTGATGCAGATAATGCGTTTCTTTTCAAATTCCCGGAAGCCTATGATACTTGCCCTTGCGAGGCCTGACCCAAAAAAGAATATCACGACGTTAGTTAAGGCATTCGGAGAATGTCGTCCATTGAGAGAGCTTGCTAACCTGGTATGTAAATGTCTTATTTAAGGACTTTGTATAGATGTTTCTCTAACACTTTGGTTGTTTGTTTTAGGTTTATGTTGTGATCACCATTCTTTTTACTTGTCTTCCAAATTTCTGGTTTGCAGGCACTTATTATGGGAAACCGTGATGGGATTGATGAAATGTCAAGCACGAGTTCTTCTGTTCTCCTTTCTGTTCTGAAGCTAATTGACAAGTATGATCTCTACGGCCAAGTTGCGTACCCTAAACATCACAAACAGTCAGATGTTCCCGACATATATCGCCTAGCTGCAAAGTCTAAGGTACTCTTGGCAGTTCATTATAACTTTGCCATGCTACTTAATTCAAGATCTTAAGATGTATTGTCGTCTTAAGTTTCTTGGGCTGTTTACCATGAAAACAAGGCATCCAGCACTTGAACTGTAAGCTTTTTGCATTCACAGAGAAACATTTCATCTCCGAATATTGTTAACTGCTGCATATAATTATGCTTTCACATGTTTGATTCCAACGGTTTGACACTACTTATAATGCTTCTGTTCATTCTTCTCCTTAGTAGATTTATTTTGTGCATGGATTCTTTGCAGGGTGTTTTCATCAACCCAGCTTTCATTGAACCATTTGGACTTACTCTAATCGAGGTATTTTTTTTCTTCTACGGTCAACTGTAGTTGTTTCATGACTCATTCTTGTAGTCAAGTGTGTTTATCTTTTTCCTTCTAGGCTGCAGCCCATGGTTTGCCAATGGTAGCTACAAAAAATGGAGGTCCTGTAGATATACACCGGGTATGTATTTTTACGATTAATCATTGAAACCCTCAAGACTTTTACATAGTTCTTGTTTGTTCTAATATATACCTTGGAGATTTTCTTGCAGGTTCTGGACAATGGCCTCCTTGTGGATCCTCATGATCAGCAATCTATTTCTGAAGCTCTTCTTAAGCTTGTTGCTGATAAGCACCTGTGGGCAAAGTGTCGGCAAAACGGGTTGAAGAACATTCACCAATTCTCTTGGCCAGAGCACTGCAAAACTTATCTATCTCGCATAACCAGCTTCAAGCCAAGACATCCGCAATGGCAAAGCGATGATGGCGGTGATAATTCAGAACCTGAGTCACCCAGTGATTCTTTGAGAGATATACAGGATATATCCTTGAACTTAAGGTTTTCATTTGACGGAAGTGGGAACGACACTTCCATGAATCCAGAAGGGAGCTCCATGGACAGGAAGAGCAAGATCGAAGCTGCCGTCCTAAATTGGTCTAAAGGCAAAGATAATCGCAAAATGGGATCACTGGAGAGGTCAGAGGTTAACTCTGGAAAATTCCCGGCGGTGCGGAGAAGGAAGTTTATTGTTGTTATTGCTCTAGATTTTGATGGGGAAAGAGACACACTAGAGGCTACAAGAAGGATTCTAGAGGCAGTTGAAAAGGAAAGAGCCGAAGGATCTGTTGGCTTCATATTGTCAACGTCTCTAACAATCTCTGAGATACAATCTTTCTTGGTGTCAGGGGGCTTAAACCCTAATGATTTCGACGCTTTCATATGCAACAGCGGGAGCGATCTCTACTACTCATCTCTCAACTCGGAAGATGGTCCTTTCGTTGTTGACTTTTACTACCACTCCCACGTAGAATATCGATGGGGTGGTGAAGGGCTGAGGAAGACTTTGATCCGCTGGGCATCTTCGGTTAACGATAAAAGATCTGAAACTGACGAGCAGATAGTCACTCTTGCTGAACATCTTTCAACCGATTACTGCTACACCTTTGCAGTCAAAAAGACTGCAGCGGTAACGTTTAATCAGGCGCACCCATTATTAAGAACTTCTTTTTGGATCTTCTTAGCTTTGCGTTAAAATTTCATTTGTTTTGGCTTTTATTCTCAGGTGCCTCCAGTGAGAGAGCTCCGGAAGCTGTTGAGAATCCAAGCTTTGCGTTGTCATGTCGTCTATAGTCAGAATGGCAGTCGAATAAACGTGATACCCGTACTGGCTTCTCGTATACAAGCCCTAAGGTAAACAATTAAGTACAAAAGCTGCGGTACAACTATAAACTATTGTTTCCATTTCAGAACATTGCCCTTACGATATCGGTTTATGGTGAACCAGGTATTTGTTCGTTCGGTGGGGCATTGACATGGCGAAAATGGTGGTTTTCGTGGGCGAATCAGGTGACACTGATTACGAAGGGTTGCTCGGAGGGCTTCACAAGAGCGTTGTTCTAGAAGGGGTGTCGTGCAGCGCAAGCAATGCCTTGCACGCTAACCGAAGCTATCCACTCACTGACGTGATCTCCTTAGAGAGCAACAACGTAGTTCACGCACGCGTAGATTCTGATGTTCGTGATGCCCTGAAGAAACTAGAGCTTCTCGAAGACTGAAGCTCCCAAATAAGATGAGCAGCATGTCCAACCATCAATGGCTGGTACCAAATGCGAACTACCTTTTTTCATAGACCACATCGTTTGGTTTGGTTTCTTTATTACTTGGTCGTACAGAAGCTGCCGAAAATACCGAACTCTTCGTATGGTTGTCTTTTTGACACCCACCGGATCTACTTAATTTATGCAAGTACTGTAATAATAAAAAGAAAAGGAGAGATTCCGGTATTTAATGGTTAACAGAACTATAAATAAATAAAACCATTCCTTTAATTTTTGATAATATAATCAAGCAAACACATGGCAGTTATACTAAATTAAAGCTTACTAAAGATGTTGAGCTAGTAATTTTTAAAAGCCAATGTCATATTCTTCTCGACCATATTTAACAAAGACAAGCTACATTAGTAATTAGTAATTAGCTTAATCTATAGAAATATAGACACGTGTAGATTGCGTATCTGCGCAATCTTTAACCTCTACGAGAATATCTTCTGAAACTGCTTACTATCTCTGAAACTATACAGTACATGACCGATGGAATGCTACTGAGAGAGACACTCAAAGATTCCGACCTGGATGAGTATCGGTATGTATGCATCAACCTTGCCTCTGATGCTTTAAATTGGTTCAAGTAGAATTATGTGCTAACCCGTATTGTGGACTCTGTATAGTGTGGTAGTGATGTTGAAGCGCATGAAAAAAGTTGTGACTCGGCGACGGCGTCGTCGTGATTTTAAACTGATAGTCGCGTCAGCGACCCTTAATGCTCAAAAAATTTCCAATTTCTTTTGCCTTTGTAGTGCAGTGTCCTATATTCAACATTCCTGGAAGGATTATCCTGATAATTCGTTGTCAGTTTCACTAATCTCTTCATACGCTGAAGATACAATGATGAGAATTAGAACCCAATGCAGATCGAGAGATACCAAAGTATGAATTTTGCATACGAATTTTAAAAATTAGGTTGATGATGAGGAGGACACATTCACACAATAAACTGGTGTGGGGCATCGTAGTTACAAGAAAAGAAGGGAAAAGACTGAAAACGTTTATTATAATTATAGAGGACGGAACATACTCTCTCAAAGATCAGTAATAGAAACAAGTATATAGATTGCTAAAAGTTCAAAAGTTTTAAGATTTTCCTCAAATAAGAATGTTGGTTGGAGGAATCCATTTTTTTTTTTGGCGGTTGCACGTAATTTAATTAACAATATATATACGCACATATCTCTACATTGTTGCTACTTGGTAGTTTGCTATTTCATTGAAGGAATAAATCCAAATAAAATAAGTTTCTCAGGTTATGTTCTGTTTTAGCTTAATCAATACACTAATTTCACACAAAATAATAATAAATAAATAAACAAGAAAAAACAAAACAATATAAAAATAAGGGTGATAAAAACGTATATCATCCAAACTTGGAAAATTAAATCTATAATATTGATATTTTCAAAATTAAGTACAAGTAGAAAAGAGAAAATAAAATTGTGTCAAAAATATTATCTTCTGTTTAAACTAATTACATAAAATGTCATTCTCAAAAAATAATATTCACGCCGGAATTACACGTTAACGTTATTATATATTGTTAACATCTAACATTTATTTGATATATGATGACCAATTATTTGTTTTCATTTTATGTTAACTCAAATATTAACTAATTATTATATATTATCATATAAATATTTACATAACATTCATAATTATTATGTGTTGTCAAATAATACATAATATATTATTAATACGTTAACTTTATTACATGTTAATACATAATACATTGTTAACACAGTACATTATTAGTACACTTATGTTAATTATACGCTAAATACATATTACATTATTAACATGTTAATAATATTATAAGTTAATAACATAAATATCACATAATGTCGTGCCTTCAACTATATTTTTACATTATTTTTGGAATATCATCAATATATAGATACAGTGTTCTTTATCTCTCTCTCAAATATCTTTGGTGCCATTTTTTGTCGTATGGATCTCTTTCACTCAGTCTTTTTGCCATCTCCCACGGAAATATCCATGGTTTTTTGGAATATATCTCCATCTTAATCAAGCTATATCCACTATATCTGATAGTTTGTTTGGTAGATTTCTCGAACCAATAATCAGGTTAAAAATGGAAATTAGGAGGATATGATTTTGATGTGCCATTAGTTTTTTAAGATTTACTTTAATCTGCTTTTAGTAATGTATATCTCTTTGGTTGTAGAAAAGATGTCTATCGAACCGCCTGCAGATCCCAGCTTGAAAATTTTGGTTTATCACACGGCAATGTTGGTTTTCCAGCAAAAGAAAGTGTTTGAGAAGAATTTATTGCCTCATCCAGCGAATTCTGTGGCACTCACCTTTATGACTAGCAAAAGCTTACTGAATACCGCACTGAGATCCAACGTAAAGAACAAGAGGAAGAACAACGCTATCATCAGTCTTCACTCAGCGATCCGTTTAGTGAACCTGGGGTACCTCTCAACTTGACACTGCTCCCTAAAGGGATCATGTGCAAAGAGCTTGATCATATCAAGCTCACAGCACTTTTTGTGACTCGCTATGACTCGTCTTTTTATGAGGCTTCGATCGAGAGAGCGAGTACAGATGTTCGGTTTGATTTTATCAGGTTAAATGATAGTAAGGCTGACTTTTTCTCTCAGCTTATTCTTGTGTATTCCACACTGATCAAACTTTTTGCGAAGCCTGCTATTAGCACAAGAGCCCTTGTAGAAGGGTTTTTCCAACTTCTTCAAGCAGAGGAGGAAGTGGAGATTGGTAGGTTTGATTTATGTGCGCTTCAATATGTTACTAGCCTTTGTGATAAGGAGTTTCTACCAGCTAGACAGCCCTAAAGGATTCCACCTAATATTCTATGCCGCTGTCTCCAATTGTCTGTCCGCTTCCACATCCACTTCCACAGTCTTCAAAAGTGACGATGCAGCCGCCACTTCCTCCGCTAGCACAACCTCTAATTGAGGATCCAGTACCAAAGAAACCAAATGAGATCTCTTGAATATCGGTATTGTTTGTTAGCATATTCTATCAAGCCCTTGTCCCAGCAGCCAAGTTTCTTACTCAATATCCGGTGATGTTTGTTTTCTCTCAACTTTGTTTATTTTAATTATTATTTTCTGTTGTCTGAGTTGTATCTAAACAGCAATTGTACATTTTCAGGGTCCATCGACAATCAGTGTTTCTGTTCCAAGCGTTGGTATCATTGAGATTGCCGTGCAGTCGCTTGAGGAAAACATGGCAAGCTTGAAGGAGAAAATAGCACGGAAAATCCAGATTCCAGCAAACAAACTAATCTTAAGTGGAAAAGTCAGGGTTTTAAAGGACAACAAATCACTTGTACATTACAATGTCAGACCAGGTGAAACCTTAACAGTGGTGGGAACGTGATGGGAGAAAGAGAGAAGAAAAGTCTTGTGGTTGCGTTTTTCAATCCCTCCCTCAACAACTTATGAATAAACTTGTGTCGTCGGAAAACTCTTTTCAATGATTTAGAACAAGATTATTAAGAGGTTTTGATTAAAATCTCTAAACTTTAAAAAATATAATAAATTATTATATATTATTTGTTTAATATGAGAGAGTTTCTAAAATTTTGGAATTATAATCCAAAATCTCTCATTTTAGAAATTTTAGGTTATAATTCTAAGATTTTAATCTCTATTAAACAAATACTAAATAATATTTTATATTATAATTTTTTTTTAAAGATTATGATGAGAAACTTGTAATAATCTTGTTCTTAAAATTGTTGAGTCGGGGGGTTTTTTTTTGGGTCTCATTTAACCTTAAAATTTGTCTCGTTAATATGTGGATTAACTCTGGTTTTACGTTCTTACGCTCTTTTGGTTTCTCTTCACCGGTACGAGCTTTCCGTAGCTAGGTGTTTTCCAGTTAGTTTTTAAACGTAATTCGCGGTAAACGAATTAAATGACAGTTCCACCAACATTTTGTTTCCTAGGCTATTTACTATCGGTAAGAGCTCGAGACGGTTCACTCGACTATGGATTGAATTATACTGAACTCATGAAAGCTAATCAATCTAAAATAATTGTCATATCAGTAAGAGCTCGAGACGATTGACAATAAATAGAATTATATCCATTAGACTAAATCTAAAACATCTGGCATATCTATTTATTTTATTTTTTTCAAGCATCTTTCTTTCCCGCCTTCGTAGAAATATGAAAATATACGAAGTGGTCAGATTAACAAAAAGTGTTCCTCCATTTTCACATGGCATCTAAACTCAGCATCCACATGTTGATCCCTGAATTGCCTTCCTTTTAAAGAGCTGACTTTTACTCATCATCCCACCCTCTACATTTATATGATGTCTGATGGATTTCACAATGCTTAAGCCCCTAATCCAAATCCAGTTACTGGAGTTATGTGGCACACAAAAGGTCATTTTGTAAATCCTCTTCTTGTTTGCCTTTTTACCTCTGAAGGGTTGGGGTTAACTGATTCAAAAACTTCTTAGGGATATCGATCCAATTTCCACTTTGGAAGTTTAGACAAATGTTGTCTAGTCATATACAACTTTATAGTCAACTTTTCTTTTCATGGTGCTGTTGACTGTTGTACTAAGTGAGAGTTTTCATGGATATAGAGAATGCGTGATAAAGAAGAAGAGAACGTATCTCTGTATATCACTCAGCTTAATTTACTGTCTGCGATAAAATGAACTTATAATATACAATGACTCTAAACCAAACTAAGGTATACAGTAATAAATTAACCTAAGTATATTTCCACTCAAGATGTAAATAAAAGCATTGTGGACTTGAAAATCATGTGAACTGGGCATTGTTGAAGTCAGAAGGTCAACAGAAATCCCAAGGATCCTCTGGTGGCCTCGGTAGGGAACAGTAAATGAAACCAAGTATATATAGACCTTAACCTACCAGAACGAGACACAATCATATGATCAATAAAATCAAAGTAGAGAGATTGAAGGAAAACTCTGTTGCCATTGCAAGTCATGATAGACTAAGGCTGCTTGACTATTCACTGAACATCAGTTTAACTATATGTATAATCTTCTTTGAAGATTTTAACCAAAGAGGTAGAACATTACAAAGTACAAAAGATGAATCTAAATCATGAGCATTCTGGAAAGTTCCAACATCCAAAATCGAATCTCCTAAAGTATATTTGTAATTTTCAAATTGTCTTAGCTTTCTATTCATCATCATAATAAACTTTTTGTTATAACCTTCAAACCGCAGTGGATGATCTGTGCCCTAAAATTTTAAGTACTCCACAGTTGTGTGGGAAAAATGATGATATCCGATCTTTTTGTCTAGACGGTAGGTGATTTTTTCCAGATCTACGACGACCTATTCATGAAAGGGAATTGCCTTAACAAGATTAATCCATCATTGTACAGTTTTTAAGCATATTACGTAGAGAGTGGATTATTGTAACGTTTCAAACGTTGACGAATACGGAGAGCAGATCGTTTTCTGTCGGATTGGTTCGGTTAGGTTCGAAAATTCGGGTTAGGATTGTGCATACCGTTTGCTCGGTTTGCCTCGGAAATTTTATCAAGTCTTTTTTTCTCGTATGTATTGTTACAATAAATCATTGCAACCCTCAAGAGTATTTTATACCTACTTGTTTGTTCTAATATATACCTTGGAGATTTTCTTGCAGGTTCTGGACAAGGGCCTCCTTGTGGATCCTCATGATCAGCAATCTGTTTCTGAAGCTCTTCTTAAGCTTGTTGCTGATAAACACCTGTGGGCAAAGTGTCGGCAAAACGGGTTGAAGAACATTCACCAATTCTCTTGGCCAGAGCGTTGCAAAACTTATCTATCGGTTTATGGTGAACCAGGTATTTGGTCGTTCGGTGGGGCATTGACATGGCGAAAATGGTGGTTTTCGTGGGCGAATCAGGTGACACCGATTACGAAGGATTGCTTGGAGGGCTTCACAAGAGCGTTGTTCTAGAAGGGGTGTCGTGCAATGCAAGCAACGCCTTGCACGCTAACCGGAGCTATCCACTCACTGACGTGATCTCCTGAGAGAGCAACAACGTGGTTCACGCACGCGTAGATTCTGATGTTCGTGATGCCCTGAAGAAACTAGAGCTTCTCGAAGACTGAAGCTCCCAAATAAGATGAGCAGCATGTCCAACCATCAATGGCTGGTACCAAATGCGAACTACCTTTTTCATAGACCACATAGTTTGGTTTGGTTTCTTTATTACTTGGTCGTACATAAGCTGCCGGAAATACCGAACTCTTCGTATGGTTGTCTTTTTGACACCCACCGGATCTACTTAATTTATGCAAGTATTGTAATAATAAAAAGAAAAGGAGAGATTCCGGTATTTAATGGCTAACAGAACTATAATAAATAAAACCATTTCTTTAATTTTTGTTAATATAATCAAGCAAACACATGGCAGTTATCCTAAATTAAAGCTTACTAAAGATGTTGAGCTAGTAATTTTAAAAGCTAATGTCATTTTCTTCTCAACTATATTTAACAAAGACAAGCTATATTAATTAGTAGTTTATATAATCTATTTTTCAAGAGATATAGACACGTAGAGATTGCGTACCTGATTTGGTTTTGTTGGGGTGTTTCAGACTTTCAGGAATGACCTCTTTTTGGAAAACTTGGACGGCCGATTAGCCGTTCCTTGTTAATGATTTCCCAAAAAGGCTTTAGCAAACAACAAGTCTTAAAAGACCATAAGCAACAGATAATCATTTCAACCTAGAATGACAGTGACTTTCTCACAGGTTGACCGATGCTATGTAAAACTTTAATTTTTTTTACAAGAAATAAAAGTAGCACGCTACCAGATGACATAGAATCATTTCTTACTGTGATCTTTCGACGGAGCAGTGGTTCGGCGGATTTGACCAACGGCGAGACGATGTAACATTGTGTTAGTTTTACCTATTGAGGTCTACTAATACCGAAAGACCACAGTATTTGTCAAACTACGAAGACAAAAGAAAAAGTGTAAATCATTCAGGTACACCGAGATATAAGACATAGATAGATACATAAAACAGCATAGATAGCACGCAGTATAAATAAATCACATGTTACAAAGTTTATAATTCCTTGGGAAGATATTTTCGTCTATTTTTAACAACCCTCAGTTATGTCCCAAATAAATTATATTATGATCATGCAAGTTTACTGATCTTCTCTAAAATTTTGTCCACTACCTAATCAACTCTCAGTCCACTATTTATTAAGGTATTTAAAAGGTGACCTTCTAGTGGCCACTAGCTGAAAATGACACAGAAAATTTGTTGCAACAATTTTCATTAGAAGATGTAGAATCCTTTTTGCAACAACTTCATCTACTCTTTTTTTTGCATTCGAAATACTATTAAAAAAAAAAGAGAAAGATGTATTGCATGTATCTTTCCCTAATCATTGTTTTTTATCAACCACTTGATCAAAATGGCGAGACATTATCCTCAGTCAATTCATAAGTGCGATTACTTTTATATGTTGTTATCCTATTATCTTTTGTTTGTTTTCTTTTCAAAACTTAAATGAAATAAAATTTTGGATGTTATTTATTCAGATTTTATAGAAGGAAATATAAATGCAAATGTTCTAACATAGTCGAATGTTAAAGTCAAGTAAACAGAAAAACTTTCAGCAATCTTACTTTACAGAGAATTTATTGCTGAATAAAAAGCCAACTAAATGAGTACTATTTATTTATTTTTTTGTCCACAGATTACTATTTAAAATGATTTATCTTATTTCTGACTAAAACTTAAAATCCGACGGGTACAAGGCATTATTCATGTATATAAGAGGCACAAGCCGGTAGTAAAATGTGAATCGGTCGGTCTTGAAATTTACTCCGTTCGTACTCGAAAGATTTCGCGTATCTCGAAAAGTAGTGTAAAACAAAAAACACTTTTCTTGTAAAAAATAATATAAAATGCGTAAAAGAGAAAGAAAACTACTTATATATATATATTTTTTTTAAATAAGAATTTATTGATAACCTAACTAACAACTAAAAGATGAAAACACGACACCAACTTCTACCTGCATACTAAAGTTTCTTCTTTAAATGTTGCAGCTGTCTCCTTGCATTTCCCATCTTCCTTATTTCTCTCTCCCACCCCTACAAATTAAATTCACATTTTCAATACCATAACTTGAATAATAATCTTTTTCATTTATATATTTTCATCCCATCTCAGATCTTCTCTCACCCTCTTCTCTTTCTTTCCATTGATCGTTAGATAAATAAAAAATCAAGATTTATTGTCTCAAATATACGAGATTAGAGCTCATATGGACCAAGATGATCAGAAAGACGAAGCAGAAACGGTGTCGTGCGGCAACATCGTGTGCAAGAGTAAGATCGCCCCTGGAGATGATCACGATGGAGACGAAAGCAGCGGTACCAAGAAAAGAAAGAAGAAGAAACCGCAGAAGACAAGAAAACGACGAGAATTAATGTCGTATAGCGAGCTTCCGGATTATATGAAGGATAACGAGTATATATTGAATTATTACAGAGCTGAGTGGTCCATTAGAGATGCTTTCTTCAGCGTCTTCAGTTTCCACAATGAGTCCCTCAACGTTTGGACGTTAGTATTATTTTAAAATACCAAATTTCGATTTTTTTTTTCATTGGTTATTGTTTGATTTCTGATGATATTTAATCTTTTACTTGTTTTGACAGACATTTACTTGGTTTCATCTTTTTTGTGGGACTAACCGTCGCCAACATTATGCATCACGATAAACTCTTCCCTGTGGTAAGTGTCCATTAATTATTTACCATGTCTAAATTTTTATATATATATGTAACCAGATGTTCAGACCGAATCTAAATTTAGTCTGTCGAGGTCCACATGCAACTATTATATTAAATGCAAACTAGTCAAGTGGGATGTATCTAGTACAAATAGGGATGTACCTAATTGGTTTTGACTAACATTTAACATACTCCTTAATTTCTAATGAATTTATCACTGATATACATATTCCTCGGTTTTTATCTGCTTACTATAAATATAACATATTGTTTTGAGATTTCTCGGATATCAAATATCAACGTGTATCGAAACGATGAATTAGTATAACGTATCTTTGAAAATACTTTCTACATATCTAGCTTTTATTTATATATTTTAAACAAGTCAACAATGTAGTTCTTGGACCAGAAATCAACTCAATGTCAAAACTGTCGGAAAATATTACTACTCCCTCTGGTTTAATATATATAACGTTTTAGTGCTTTTTGTTGTATGAAAATATCTGTCATTTACGTAAATTTATGCAACTTTTAAGATGAAGAGACTTCTTTTTCCTTCTTTTACTTTGGTCGATTGATCAAATAATAATTAAAGCTGATATAGAATAATAATAATTAAGGTTATAATAAGTATTATAAAAAATTTCTTAATTTGTGTGAAAATTTCAAAACGTCATATAAAAAAATCCAGAGGGAATAGTAGAAATCAACCAAGATACCACTATTCCTAGAGATCGGTGTGAATCGACAACGTGAACTATATCTTTGATAATAGATTACATCTTTAATTTTCGGGTATCAATGTTGATAATTGTATAGGATGCAAAGAGTCCAGGGAATGTAACAAGATGGCCATTCTTCGTCTTCTTAGGAGGCTCAATGTTCTGCCTTCTCGCAAGCAGCATTTGCCACCTCTTCTGCTGCCACTCCAAAGACCTTAACGTCTTCCTCCTCCGCATAGACTATGCCGGTATCACCGCCATGATCATCACTTCTTTCTTCCCACCGATCTTCTACATCTTCCAATGCACTCCTCGTTGGTACTTCATCTACCTAGCGGGCATCACCTCTATGGGAATCTTCACGATCATCACACTCTTCACTCCATCACTTTCCTCCCCCAAGTACCGAGCTTTTCGCGCTTTGCTCTTTGCCTCCATGGGGCTCTTCGGGATCGTGCCAGCTGTCCATGCGCTAGTGGTCAACTGGGGAAACCCGCAAAGGAACGTGACGCTCTTGTACGAGCTGGCTATGGCAGTGTTTTATCTTGTTGGGACAGGGTTCTACGTAGGGAGAGTGCCTGAGAGGCTTAAACCGGGATGGTTTGATCGTGTGGGGCATAGTCACCAGATCTTCCATGTGTTCGTTTTGTTGGGTGCTTTGTCTCACTATGCAGCTGCTCTCTTGTTCTTGGATTGGCGTGACCATGTTGGTTGTTGAACTATATATATTCGTAATTCTTTTGAAGGTTAAAAAAAATAGTTTGTTTGTATGACGTGGAAAAAAGAATTGTAATAATTCCCATTCGTTGTTAAATTGAATTGTAATTCGACTTGTGCTATTGAATATGATTTTCAGAAGTCTTTCTTCTCTATGAGATGGTAACTGTAAATAATTTCTTGACGTGTGCTATATATTGAATAAGATTTTCAGAAGCCTTTCTTCTCTACGAGATGGTAATTGTAAATTAAATCCTTGCCACTGAATAGTATTTTCTTGTTTACGACTTCAATTGTCTGATTGTTTTTCTGTTGTGTGCGTGTGTGAGTTTTTTTTTTCCTTCTAAATGAACTCATATTTTTTTGCATCTAACTGTAGAAGCGAATAGAATTAAGAAAAACAAAAAATATAAAAACAAAAAATATGTAAACGCAATTGACTGTTGAAACAACCAATGATGCAAATGATAAAATCTTTCATGGTTATTTTATCTACAAATTTGATCCGTATCGAAAATCTTTGTAATATGCCAAATTATAAGCTTCTACCAATGAGCATATATTTTCTATCCGATGAGAGTTAATTTTATGAAGGGCTTCTGAGGCTATTCTACACTTCTGATTGAAGCTTGTTAATACTCCCTCATAAATATATACACTGTAACAGAAAGTATATTGTACCCTTAATATATTCCGAGATATATATATACCGGGCCTGAGCATTAGCATATTCCTCTTAGTTATCGCTTGCTCTGCTTTTATGTAAACATATTTTGGAATTGGTTATTCCGTGTCTGATGTAAAAGCTGCTAGCTATGAGAATGAGACGAAAACAAAAGACCAAAGCTTGACTCTTTAACTGCTTAACATGACTCTCTGGAATATTGCATCGTGGACCCAAGCCCTTTTCAAATTACGGAAGACACATAGCGTCTTAATTGGTCTTGCCGTGAGACCTGGTGCATGCATGCACATTGTTGAACAGCCAAGACCACATCGTTAATTTATGCGTAAATTTAGCGACTTAATTTTTGGGTCAATTTTGGCGTAAATTTTATGTCGATCGGTTCAATGCTAAAACCGATCGATGCTTAATTAACCAATCCAAATTTGAATGTCCCGCCTCAAGCAGATTATAGCAGACTAAGGAGTATGGGGAGAACCAGGTTTATAATTAATGATTTCGTAAATTTTGCGTTTTTCTACTTCTAACGGGTAAAATTGACCCATAAATTAAGCATGCTGCAAAACACTAGTATAAAATTTAGGGCCATGATAACTGTTAACGATAGACACTGCCAAACGCGGAATTATTGAGAAGATTAGCTTCAGATTCGGTAAGCATTTTCCAGTGCAATAAATACAAAATTAATACATTGTTACTTGTTCGCGTTTTAGTCTTCGGTTTCTTTCCCTCTAGTATGCTTTTTTCCATTTTCTTACCTTATTTTCCCTTAAATGGTTTCATTTGTGAGTCATTTAAGTGACTTGGATTTCTCTTATTTGATAGTTTCTTAAGACTTAAATAAAAATATATTATAAAAAGAAAGCTGTTTTCTTCCTCTAATACATAAATATACGTACATGCCCCAAATGTGTCATTGCTCATCCCCGTATCCTGAGAAACTAGTTAAGCAAAAAAAAAGAATGAAACAATCAGATTTTGTTTCCATGAGATTCTCTCTAGCTCCAGCTCTTCTTCTTCTTGTCCTTCTCCTATTTTATCAACATCACACTTCTCCAAACCTAAACTCGAACACACTCTCCTCTTTCGTCGATGCTACATCTCTCGCACCGTCTCCTGCACCGTCCCTGTCCATGGAGTTTAGCATTCTTATATCAAACGTCACACTAACTACGAGTGCTCAAAAGGTATATATGCACTTTCGATGATGGAGTTGGACCCATTTTGTTTTTGTCAATCCAAGTGCTTTTTTGGATTTATGTTGAATTATATAATTTGTTGTGATAAGAAAGAAAAGACGAGGAACAGAATAGAGGAGGGTTTAGCGAAATCAAGAGCGGCCATACATGAAGCCGTGAGGTCGAAGAAGTATGCATCGGAGAAAAAAGAAACTTTTATTCCTCGTGGAGCCGTTTACAGAAACGCTTATGCATTTCATCAGTAAGTTTTTTTCCTTTTAGTCTCCGTTTTCTCTTCTTCTTTTTTGCACCTTCTTAAAGTTCATTTTCTACCAATTTTTAAAAAAATTTAATACTAGGAGTCAATTATGGGTCTAATCTTAAACTTTTAGCTAAAATTATGACATTGTGATACTCTTTATCAGTTTCAGTTTTAAATTCTTCCTTGTCTCTTAGATCTCTACATTCCGTTAGACTCGAGACTGATCTATCTTTTTTTTCTTAAGTAAATACAGTTCTTTTCTTATATACACACAAACAAAGGTAATATAATATAGATCCAGTAAACATACTTAAAATCCAATACGAAAATGAAGGTTTTCGACCATTTTTGATGCAAATTGTGTCTACTACAAATAATTACGTAAACATCATTCCATTGAGTTAATAGATGTAAATTTATAGGCTAAGTATTTAGATTTATATGGTTTTTTATAACTATTTAATACTAGTATATATTCATCGGATCTATGAAATATGCACAATCACAATTATCTACGGGTCAAGAAACGTAGCGCACACTTAAAGCCTGCCTTGGGATCTGTAGTCATATCTCTCTGTTACCTTCGAATTACACAACCTTAATTATACTTTACTTATTGACTTTTAAATCAGATTTCTTTGCACGTTGCTAAATGAACCGCTATTCCCGTTTATTTAATACTAGTACTATACTGAGCTCTCTAAAAACACACCCACATATCGTAAAAAGTCCAATTAATCCAATTTCGATCGAATGCTAATTTCAAATATTTGAGACCCCAAATAAGTACCGTTACATTAATAATAAAATTGTATTCTCTATGAACTAATTCAACTCAAGCCAAGTTGGCCTACTAAAACTTTCCTTATGAAATTGTGCAGAAGCCAAATAGAGATGGAGAAGAAGTTTAAAGTGTGGGTGTATAGAGAAGGAGAGACACCGTTAGTACACATGGGTCCAATGAACAACATATATAGCATCGAAGGCCAATTCGTGGACGAGATCGAGAGAGGGATGAGCCCATTCGCGGCTAGCCACCCGAACGAGGCACACGCCTTCCTCCTCCCCGTCAGCGTCGCCAACGTCGTTCATTACCTATACAAGCCTCTCGTAACCTACTCGAGAGAACAACTTCACAAAGTGTTTCTTGACTACGTCAATGTTGTGGCTCACAAGTATCCTTATTGGAATAGAAGCCTCGGAGCCGACCATTTCTTCGTTTCTTGCCATGATTGGGTTCGTTTTCTTTCGTTCTCTTCATGATTGTAATTTATACCTCCACTGTGTCATTCTTCTCACTAATCTCTATAGGTTAGAATTTCAGGACAAGATTTTGAGGGAATATTTTGGGATGAAATCTTATATATCTCAAATATGTTCGGTAGTTCATATGGAAATGAGAATGAGATAGAAATGTTACCTTTTTATAATATATGCGACTTATTTTTGTAATTTTAATACTTACAACATGTATAAGACGTCATGCAGGCACCAGACGTTTCGGGCTCGAACCCGGAGCTATTGAAAAACCTGATAAGAGTTCTCTGCAACGCCAACACATCGGAAGGTTTCATGCCCCAACGAGATGTCTCAATCCCGGAGATCAACATCCCCGGGGGACACCTGGGCCCACCTCGGTTATCCCGCTCTTCCGGCCATAACCGATCCATCCTTGCTTTCTTCGCAGGCGGCTCACATGGCTATATCCGCAAGATCCTACTGGAGCATTGGAAAGACAAAGACGAGGAGGTCCAAGTCCACGAGTACTTAGCCAAAAAACAAGACTACTTCAAGCTCATGGCCAAGGCAAGGTTCTGTCTCTGTCCTAGTGGCTACGAAGTGGCTAGCCCTCGAATCGTTGCATCCATCAACTTAGGTTGCGTCCCTGTCATCATCTCTGATCACTACGCCTTGCCCTTCTCAGACGTTCTTGATTGGAGTACGTTCACCATTCATATTCCCTCTGAGAAGATCCCGGAGATTAAAACCATACTAAAGAACGTGTCCCGGAGACGCTACTTGGTGTTGCAGAGAAGGGTCTTGCAGGTCCAGAGACATTTCGTTCTCAATAGACCGTCGCAACCGTTTGACATGCTTCGGATGCTCCTTCACTCCGTATGGTTGAGAAGGCTAAACATGAGGTTGCGTTTGTGATTCTAGTACGCACTCTGTTTTCTTCTTTAGGGAATAAATATTGGTATACAAAAAAAAATGTGAACAGTAAATGAGTAAAACACCAAAAGTAGCTACAAACAATAGCCAACAGTTTACATGTGATAGACTATTTTGGGTTTAATGAATTGTTTGAATCAATCTTACAAATTAAGATTTTCAGAACTCAACTTCGATCACATGTAATCGTCTGGTGTCTGAAGGCAGCTTGTCCAACTCAAAAGTGACCAAACCAGAGGAGACATCGTACTCAAAAGCGATCTCATGTGACTCAACAACGCATCTCCTAGGCTTCACCGATGAGTACGCTCCGAATTTACCACATCCTTTGACTTCCATTACCACTTTCATCTTCTCAGCATCATATCTAAGTCCCTCGATAGCTCCCCCCGAGTTGTACATGTTTACAAGACCGAGTGGAGCAAATGAGACACCATCACCATCGGTCGCCAGATGACTAATGGGGCTCACAGTGAAGATCTCGTGCTCACGGATTTTCAGTGAGATCGGGAGAGACACATTGTATGGCATAACGCTGAGTTCGCCTCTGCTCTGAGAGTAAACAGCACAGTCTCCATTCCAGGTCGTTGGATCAGTAGAGGCCTCGGATATCAAATGCACATCACGACCACGAATGGAGCCAGTGATGGAATCAGTTTTTGTCTCGTGGAAAATGTTTTTCCTTTCTGTGCTACTCCAAGCTGCTCCTTGGCAGTTATACACACCAAGAACTCCAGTGTACTTGTTCATGTTCCATATCTTTAGCAAGCTGAAACCAAGCAATGCAGAATAAGAAACCGAGCACTCAAATAATATTTTTACTTGTAAAGCCATTTGCTTACCTGACACCATCCCGAGCAGGATCTGTGAACAAACAATCACGGGTTGGTCTACCAGGCAATCGAGCACGAAGGATTGATCCATCTGGCAACACAAGCTTTCTTAGAAGCTCAAAGTTGTGCTTTCCAGGAGCATCACTACTCATCAAGAACAGATAAAACAAAATAAGTAACAGTGTGAGCTTGCAATCAGTAGTCACAAGTGAAATGAATTCAGAGAGATCAGCACCTAACGTAGATGGGTCCACCACTGATGGCCCTAGCAGAGGCATGATACTCTGCAGCAGGGTGCACGGAATGGAACATGTCCCAGTCAGGCTGCATAAACTCTCCCAAGAACACACTGTTGTATGCAACGGAGGCAATGTGGATGGTGTGAGACACCGGATCACGTGGGTAGAAATCATCTGATGCTCTAATCACAGCTGCTTGCTTCGAGCTGCATCATCGAATTCGATCCCACTCAAAAAGTTTCAATTTTTTTCGTCTCTTTCATTTCCTAATTTTACTCAAAATCAAACACAACAAGATAAAGCAACAGACTTTACCAGTAGAGAGCATCTGTGTTGTGGCTCATACAAGCAATGATGCCATTGTCAGGGAAGTTCTTGGCAACAGAGGAATCAAGAGCTTGATGATACTGACGCGTTAGCTCGACACGACCACCTAATCCAGCACCCAAAGTCTCCAATATACACTGCACGTCCACTTTCACACCGTCCACACCAGCAGCAGCCAAGTAACTATGAAGCTCGTTGTAGAATCTATACACATTCTTCGGGTTAACCAAACCCAACCCTTGAACCGCCATAACATCCGTCTTCCACGTCGGTTCATTCTCCACCACACCCTTAGACACCATCGGATACTTCATCGAAGATCCGTATTCCTCCCCGGGTCGTACCCCGCCCCAGTAACCCGTGATCGCGTGCCACACGTAAACGTATTTAAGACCATGTTTCTCTTTAGCTATATCGACAATGTTCTTGATCCCCAGCTTAGGATCATCTTTCTTCTGGAACTTTGCATTTTCCTTTATCCCGGTTAACCGGAAAACCGGTTTCTCATCTTCTTTCAAAACCGGGTTTTCATCGTTCTCGACTGACTGCCAACCGTCGTCGATGATGACGAACTTCGGCGGTGTGTCTCCGGAGGTGAGAGACTGAAGCCCAGCTTCGACGCCTTCTTGAGTGACTTCCTGGTAAAACGCGTCCCAAGTGCACCATCCGAAGTAGTCAACGATCCCTGGGAGCTTCTTCTCGTGACGCTGACGGAAACTCTTTAAATGCAACTTAACGGTGTGGATAGCGTCTGTTATCGTCTGAAACGGATCACTGCCTGCGTGAATGTAGAGTGAGTGTGTAAACGACGACCGTTTAGTGTCGCCGTCGCCGCTCTCCAAACAGAGCTCCACCTCATCGTTAACGTTTCCCTGTAGACACGAACGGAATGGGCCTTCGATTAACGGCAAGAAAACGGTGTAAAGTTTCTGTTTGGTCACGTCGCCGTCTGCGCCGTCAGGCTCCAGGTGGGACCCATCGTTTGATTCGCACAATAGGAACTGCGTCTCCAAAGGAATATCCCGGCCCATTTCTCCCATTTTCTGGGCCATCCACCAGAGCTTGAACCGGAAACAAGCCATGAACCGGGAATCGTGAAGCGAACCGATCGGTACGATGTGGTTACTCTCTTCTTTGTCGAATACAGCTCCGAGAAAGACTCCTTCGACCGGTCCGGCCTCAGATGCTGACGTGGCGATGACATTGTCTGGTAAACCGGTAAGAATCGTACGGTTTTTTATGATTAAATTCCCATCGGAAATCCGAACCGCCGGTTTAATCGTCATTTCTTCTTCCCCTTCCTTTTCTCTGTATCTCCTCTTGAACGGCGAGGCTGCCTCGCTTCTCTGTAATACCATCACACAGAGAAAAAAAGACTTTGTATAATCAGAGATAGATCCAGAATTCTCAATGAAGTCAAATATACCAATCTGTTCTACATGTTTTGCTATCGAACAGATCCAAAGAAGAAACAGTACCTTGTATGAACTGAAATGAAGACCTCGAGAAGATGAAGAACAATGCCTGCGATATCCAAGACATGGAGTATCAAGAACAAGGTTGTTAGACGCAAGAATCTTGAATCTAAATACGAATAAACAGAGAAAATGATTTATTTTTGAGTGAAGAAGATGCAATACCAGAAGACGCGGAGGGGCAGAGACGAAGCTGTGATGCTAGAATGCGAGCTTGAGGTTTCGATTTCAATGGAAGAGAAGATGAAGAGAATCGATATGTGAGAGAGTGAAACAGAGGATGAACCCTTTTTATACCGTGAATACCATTGAAACACCCTTGTGACGCCATTTTTTTTTTCTTTTCTCTCTTTCTCTTTGCTGCTGAGTTTTCTTTTTTTACAGGTTTCTCGGAGTCTTTAACTCTTTATCCGTTTCCAACGTATTTTAATTTTTTTAATTATTAAAAAAGATAATAATAACACGCCTCCCCTTTCTTGTGATTTCTTTTCGTATTGTGCAAGACTGTATATTAATTGTGTTCGATTTTAAATCTTTTTTATATCACAGTATTCTATTTTCAGATTATACAAAATATTGTTAGTTGATTTCTAATATTCATGTTTAGGAAGCTATGAGAACGTAAAAGTTTCGCTCACATACGGGTTTGCTCATGTGTTGTGGTTGTACGGTCTGTCTAATTCTTTGGTTTGGTAAGACCAATGACTAAGATTAAAAAAAATTAAAAATATTAGATTTGACCGTTGACAAGTTAAAAGGAAGGATGATGTTGCCACGTAGGATATATGCTGTAAACTCATCGGGTTAAAACAAGTTCCCGCTGGTCCGCGTTTTGACAAAACTTGGGAGATTCAAAGATTTTTTAAGGATTTTAAGATATTTTCCCACGACCGTATTACGTGTCATCGTGTCAACGGAGTATCGATTATCACAAGACGATTGTTTTAAACTTTTACTGTTAATACTTTTGAAATTATAGTTTTAGAAAAAAAGTGGATTGTGACTTTTATTACTGTCATATATTTTTCTTTTTTTAAAGCCTTAAATTGTGGTCTTTTTTTTAAATCATCGAATCATAAACAAAAAGTAAAAAAATAGACTTTGAATTATTTTAGGAGCTGTGAATGTTTTAAAAAAACATAAAAATGTGATTGATAAAACTATTAACTTTAAAAACTGTTATTTATTTTAAAATCTTCACAATCTTAAAAGCATGATCCCCAATCATAACCGATATAATTTTTCTTCAACTACAAAATCTAAAAATAGAGAGAAGTTTACTTATCACTTGTTTGCACTGAATATGTTAATGGAGTTGAGCATTTAACATTTTTAAGATTGAGATTGGCACCTACAAATCGATATGGTTATAACTTATTTATGATGATATTCTTTTATTGCTACTCTTTTATGTAGTAGGAGTACTTTATAAAGCCATCAGTTCTAAAACCGAAAAGTGCAACCCAGAAACTCCATACAAGTGGCTGAATTATGTGTTCGCAGTTATCAACTTGCTTCAACAGATCTCGATGTCGTGCGGTCGCTGGCCCCACAAAACTGCATAATTTATAGAAATTAGAAAATGTCATTCTATTAAAATTAAAAGAGAGAGAATACTACACGAAAATTATTTGTTTGATGTTTCTTTTTTTGTTGTTTCTTTGTTCCCAACTGATGTACACATATAATAAATACAGAAAAATGAAATACTCGGCGATGCATGATTTGCTTGCAACGAATGATTCGCTCGGATAGTGATTGGGAAAGCAAATCAACTTGTATTTTTCTTTTATGAAAAAAAGAAGTTAGATAATTGTCCAATTGGACCCAATGGGTTCACCTCATGCATGAGTTGGCGGATAAGGGGTTACCAGAAATTATTATCTTATTTGCATAAAAGTGTACATAAATATCTTATCCATACACTAATGTTAGTGTTAGATATGTCTCGGTTTTAATTGGTAACCAGATTTTAGAAAATATTTATGGGGAATTTGTTATTCCTCAAAATTTATACCAATCAAGATAAAAGTTATATCAACTTTTATAATTATGGGTCTCACACTATTCCTCTTATTCCCCAAGTTTTTATGAATTAATTAACAAATATTTTTCTCTTCTAAAACTGATGATGACCAAAAATTTATATTTTTTTATTTTTTTTTCAATTCCTTTAATGAAAATTTGTTTAATTATTTTTCATTTTTCTCATTTCTTATTAGATCACCAATTTGAGCTTTCGTTTTATGAAAACGGGAAACGACAAAGTGTGTATTATGAAAATTAATATCGATCTCTCTAGTGAGGTGAATGACGATATTTTATAGAGATTATCTTTGCCAAAGTCAGTCACCAGGTCAATAGTCATACTGCTATGTTTATAGAGCCTGATTATAACTACTAGTGATCCAGCTTGCCACAGCTCACGCAAGTTTTCTGAATTGTATATATCAAGGCTTGCTAGCTTACTTAAGGAGTTATAGTGTAACTGCCGCGTGCCTTCATTATGTTTTTTTTTCTCTTTCAAGGACGAGTTTAGATCGAAGTATTGAGTTAATCGCAAAATATGTGGAAAAGGTTGTGAGTAATAGCGAACCAACATGTGTATTTGGACATAAGTGTGTGTTGAAGAAGTCCCACAAAGGATAAGAGAATTACTTAGCCTAAACCCTAATCACATTATACAGATTAAGTCTCATTACTTAAATAAAGAGGTCCTTAACACATAATATTAATTCACGATCCGGATATAACTATTCAAAAATAATCTCCTTCATAACTAAATTTTGATTCATGTATAGCTTAGCTTAACAAGGAATAGATTTCACACAAATGCAATTAGTTTCAAACGTTTAATTAAGCGTACAACACAACCATACAGAGTTTCACAAGCAGAAATAGCACAGAGAAGCTAAAGTATAAAAAGTAGGATAGAGAGTATATATATGGGTCGAGACTGAAAGGAGACACACATTCCTAAAGACAAATTAAAGGACCACGAAATAGATAGTAGACTGGTCATGAGGTTGCTAATCACAATGATCAATCGATGACCAAAGACATAATCTTTTCCTGAAGATTTGGTTGAATCGGCTGAACTCTATATCCAAATTGCCCATCATGATCTCTCATCATCATTCCCCTTGCGTTGCTAGCTATAGCCATCTCCTGCTGTTGCTGCAGTTTCCAAACCATATCCATATATTCAAACACACATAACATACCAGTATATAGTTGCAAACCAAATCATACGCTCAAGGGCTTTGTGCATAAATGGCTATTATTTATATATACCAGCTGGAAACTGAGCTGCCGATTCTCCTCCACCATCATTTTCTCCTGCCACAAAAATGTTTGATGTCATCATCAATATATATTTCAATCCGAAAGCTCAATCGCAAAGTACAAAAACGGTATATGCTCACATTTCTCCTCTTTGTCATAAGGAACTCCATCTGTGCCACTCAGACCAAGATAAGAATTAATGGTGAATTTTGATTATGTATCTATATATAGATATGTAATATGGATGTGTATGAATGTACGGAGAGATGTCTACATGCCTGGTGCTCTCGGACTTTGTCGAGGCCATGTTCAATGGCATGCTCTACGGCCATCAGGTTTTTTAAGTTGAGAGACTGTATATCTTCCCCCTTCAAATGCCTATATTCACTTTATGCATTTTATCACTTATGCTGATAATTTAAAGGTTATCTTAATCAATCGTCTTATATATACGTGTGTAAAGATATGGCAGTGAAGGGTGAAAATTGACCTGAGCTCCAATTGTAAGCTATCATTCTCCTTTTTGATCCTATCAATCTCATTGCTGAGGCTCTGGAGACCAAAATTATTCAGCATTTACATGTATTAAATGCAGTGAGCAATGATTGGTTTTTAAGAATTTGGATCCAACAAAAATCTCACTTACGAAAACACTAAACATGAATATATGTATGAAAAAGATATTGAAGAAACAGATCTCTTTATTTATGAAAATTCTTTCATGTTTTATGCAAACATATATACTGAGTGACATCCTATATGCAAAAAGTATAAACATACATACACATATACCACTAGACAGTAACTGAAATGGTATATAACCCTCTGTATGCAGATTACTTTATAGAGATATATCTCATTTGTGAGAACTAAACCTATGATTGTCAGAACTAGTTAATAATATATAAAATATAATATATATTGTTGGATCAAAATCTATCGTTAAAAAGGGTAATTTAAAATAATTTTCCCAGTTTCCAATAACACATGTAAAATCAGTAAAACTGTTCAGACATTCTCATTTATATCACATCCCAAATTTCCTCTCACTAACCCATAACCTAAAAACGGAATTACTTACAGATCTAACAAGCTCGTCAAGATTTTGTCCTTGTGGTTTCAAAACACAGTTGGTGAATACACGTACTTAAGAGTATATTTTAGATCCTAAATATTAAGCATGAATAAAAGACAAACAATGGAAAGAAGAGAATAACTTCCATGTTTTGTGGCTCATGTCTGGTTGAGTACAAGAGAATCAATAAAGAGTCTTGGGAGGCTAGATACACATAGAAAACTTTGTAGATCTGCATCTAGGGTTCGAGGTATTTCTTTTTGACATATTTTGGGAAAAGAAAATTTAATCACCCCGTTCCATAATATTTAGCACAGAATATTTGTTTTTGAGACAAAACACTAGAGTAGATCTGTATCTAGGGTTGAAGATTCAAGGGTTTTCTGACATGTTTTCGGCAAAGAAATTAAAAACCGATTTCATGATTCTAGCCAAAGCATTTTTTGTTTGAGACTAAGAAACTTTAGATTAATTATATTGAAGAAACAAAAGATAGAGAGAGAGAGAGAGCACCTCATGCTTAGCATCCCATAGTTTCTTGCCAGATAACTTTTGGTATTGATCCAACATAGCACCAAGATCCATGGAAGGGCAACAATAGTCAGTCATCTTACCATTACTTGCAAAGATTATGAGAGCAACTTTTGCATCGCAGAGAACTGTGATCTCTTTGGCCTTTTTCACCAACCCATTTCTCCTCTTTGAGAACGTCACCACTCTGTTGTTTGCGTTCTCTATTCTCTTTATCTCTATCTTCCCCCTTCCCATCTTTCTCTGTCTACGTCTCTTTTCTCGATTTTAGGGTTTGCTATGAGAAATTGTTAAGATATGGAGGAGAGGATCTGTGGTTTATAAAGAGAAGAAGAAGAAAAGGAGGAGCATTGGTCTCAAAGGAACATTGATGGGAGAGAGAGAGAAAGTGTTTGATTAATCTATAGGTGAAGGAAGAGAGACTCTTGACAGTTTGGGATGGAAAACAAAGCTACTTTCGTGATGGCACAGTCATGGAAGGCTTGTTTTTGTGGTTCTCTTATTACACTTAGCCATGTAGCCAACTCTATTCTCTCTCCTTCTTTACACTACCAAAAAAAAGAAAAAAAAACTTAGAAGTAACGTATAGAATAAAATAAAGTTGAAACAAAATTAGTTAATTTGCTTAAACACTCTTTGCCTGTGATTGATGTTTATTGCTTTCATTTGATTTGATCATCTCTGTCTCTCTCCTGATAGGTTAAACTGTCGTTTCTAACCTCTGGTCTCTCCTTAGTATGTTTTCTTCGATGAACTAAAGACTCAGATTTATTTGAAATTGCAAAAAATGGGGGAAAATCATCTTTGAAGAACAATTTTCATATAAATCGTTTTGCAAACAATTAAATATCCATATTTTCTATCCAGCGGATTTACCGTAAATTTGGAGGAAGCAAAAAAATTATTGTAACTGCTCGTAATTTAAAATCAAACGCCCTGTAGAAATTATAACTACCTTTTTTTACAGGTTCTTACTTTGGTAATTCCAAGACTTGCTATTTCAAGAACTCTATGTCATATATAGGTCTTATCGAATATCGTAGCTACACTATATTAATTAAACATATTAAATTATTGAAATATGAAGATATCATGTTGACAAAGAAGTGAGTGAAATAAATTTATTTGTTGTTAAATCCAGATTGATAAGAAAGAAAGAACTCTGACCAAAAAAAAAAAGAAAGAAAGAAAGAACAAACGGAAAGAAGCATTGAAATAACCAAACACTTCGGTGTAACCATTGGAATTTTTTTTTTTTTTGACAAACCATTGGAAGTTATCATGCTTAAATTATTAAAGGGAAAATGTCTTTGACATTGGTTGTCGAAAACAAAACAAGTTTCTGGTCTACTGATTCACGTCATTCGGACACGTGTCATAGTTTTGTGGAAGTTTTTGATCTTATGTAGACTAGAACTACTAGTGTTGCTATAGACCGTTTATGTGATATTGGCGCTAACCAAGAAAGGGCGTATACCGCCTAAAATGTTTAAGCGTTTAGTAGAAAATCATATATATTAGAAAAATCTACTCACTGGAATATCCATGCATGACTAATGGTTATGAGAGATTGGCGAGAGAGAGAACGGAGAGAATTTCGAAACTCGGGTTCACAATGGGTTCATCTTTCAAATTCGTGATTGATTAGTATATTTAGAAGGCAAGATTTTTTTAATCATTCAAGAAAATACTAAACAAACTGGATCAAGATGATGAAACCTTTCCACGAAATATGATGATATGTATCGATGGTGTGGAAAATCAATCTTAAATTTATAACCAAGAATGAAAACCAAAAAAAAATTTATAACCAAGAAATCATATATCAAATCTCATATACTAATCATAAAACTTGTCGACGGCCACATTATTTCCGCCACTTAAAGCGTCTCTACAATGACTGAAGACGAGTCTTATTCTCATAAAGAATAAAATACATGATCGTTAAATTACGTACGTAAAACAAGCTGAAACAAACACATACTCAGTATTCCAATTGAGTCTAACTCAAAAGAGAGCAACAACAGCAGAAACAAAGGCGACCAAAAAAGAGGCACCACCTAATGAAGAAGCGGCACTTCCAGCCGGAGGTGTAGTGGTGGTAGTGGTCCCGGTAGTGCCGCTAGGTGTAGTGGTCCCGGCTCCTGGGGTGGTGGGAGCGGCTCCTCCAGCACCGGGCGTTGATGACCCGGG
>KE156037.1:53497-80362 GCA_000411075.1 Sisymbrium irio
TCTCTTTGCTTCAGTGTTTTTCCAGTTTTTTTACCACTCTTCTAATGAGAATATTTTCTCTTTTTTATTTTTGGGATCAATAATATTCCGAGTTTTAAGTCAAAGGGTTTTCGGCCTCGTGTGTGTGTTTTGTTGACACACTTTTATACTCTCTCCCTTATTTTCTTTTAAACTTCTTCGGAATAATCCAGAAATATTAAGAAAATTTTGGAAATAATAAGCGTATAATCCTTATTAGTTGATATACAGGATTGGAATGAATCTCTAAAATAAATAAATAGAAAACTATTGTCAAGCTTTAATTATTAGTTATATTTAACTTTTATAAAGTATAGAAGTCAGGTTTAAAATTCACGTATTAAAGATTATTCTGTTGTTGTACGTGTGAAATTTTTCACAATTAAAATGTAATTATTTCAACGAATTAAAATCAAACTAGGCTGCCCACGGCCGTGACAAAAACAATCACCTTACTTGTGGGACTATCCAGGCCATTGGTTCAGATGTCGCGGCGATTTGAATGTAGGACTTAAGTGAGCTGGGATCAACTAGAATTAGAGGTTAGTCTCTGCTTGATCACGGTTCTCGAACTTTGTTGCCACCCCTAATCTTGTTATCAGTTAAGTGAAGCGTGATTTGGGCTGTCACACCATGGCCGAATCGCATTGCCACTGGAGCTATTGAGTCAGTCACCCTTGACTCACTTATGCTTTCCACTGAAAAGCAGCAAAAGATCACAGGCCTAGGTTCAGGAATTGGCCTGCTCAAGCAATATGAAAAGGCCCTAGCGCAAACTAAAGCTGAATCTAAAACAAACAAAAAAAAGGGCTTTTGGGCATCATTAAGACCATGGCACCAAATGGTTCCTGTATCGAAGGAGAGAACACACTAGCAGTCATCTTCATGGTTTGTTCTTCTTCATTGTTATAGGCTTGGTGCATCGCTCACTTCTAGACCGGTCAATTTCGTCTACAAACAGAATACTCTGAATTCGTTGGTGTGTGTAAAACTTTCAGTTATTGAAGAGTTCAGACAAGATCCACAGAGCCTTAATTGAATCACATCCATCAAAAGCATAAGTTTTATTCCATACTCTTATTTTTCTTCCAAATTGTAACACCGAAGCAGAGAAACACCCATAAGTAGGGATGCAAACAATAAAAAGAATTCACATTAAACAAAAGGGTTAGCTAGATCATCATCATCATAGACGTAACACGTTTATCTAAATCTATATAAAAAAAAATATAAAGTGGATGGAGATGCCGAGAGCATGAGTTAAGACATGGCCGTAATTGGAGAAGGCCCGGAGAAGAAACTCATTCGAGAAGTTTGATGAGGGACAAGTTCTTGTTCGTGTCTCTCTTCCATCTCCTCTTCTTCTTCCTCGTCAGCATCCCAGAGAAATCGCGCATACGAAGCTTGAACAAAACTGCAGCACACACACATAATAAGCACAAAATTCCCAAAAGAAGAGAGCTTTGAGTAGTAACCTTAAAAAAGAAAGAGTCTTTACCAATCATCAGGAGCAGCAGCAACAGCACGATTGAAGTAAGACTCAGCACGTGATGAATCCTTATGAATAGTCCATACCAACTCAGCGTACATAGCCAGAACATTCCCATCATTAGGATTCACCAAAATAGCTCTCCCACAATATTCCTCTGCTCTCAAGTAATCTTTTCTCACCTGTTTTCAAATCACATCACTCAGTTTCATAACCAAACCGTAAACTTCACTTTGTTCAGACATAAAACGACAAAAAAGTTTACCTCTTTCAAGAACTTAGCGTAATTACTGAGAAAGATTCCATTTCCAGGATTTGCTTCAATCATCTTACGGTAATGAAAATCCGTGTTATCGTTCCCACCATCACCATCCTCACCATCAGATCTACCGCCACTCCTTCCCTTTCCACCGCCGTGGATTCCTCCACCACCATAACCGCCACTAACCTCAGTATCATCCTCTTCCTCCAAAGCCCAGCTCAAACCATCATAAGAAGACGTGCGTATAAGACCGAATCCGATTCCTTCTTCCACATCCTCCATCAGAGCACCACCACCGCCGCTAACAAACCTACTCGCAGCGGGTTTAGTCGATGTTGTCAGATGTCGTAGATCGCTCTCTGACGCTGTCCTTTTCATCCTCCTCGTGGATTCGTCGCTAGAGTGAACAGACATCGGGCTGTAACAGCACGATGAAGAGGATGACATCATCACGGATCTAGGCCGTTGAATCTGATGAACGGATTCGGTTTCGATTGGAGATTCCCTTGGGCTCGATATGTGAACCAACGAGTTCAGAACTGGAGTCGACGCGCTTCGTAAAAGCATCTTTTTGATCGATTGCAATCTGAGATTCTTCCGGGTTTATTCGAAAAAAGATTTTTTTTTTTTGGTGTGACTTTCAGGTTTGTGTGAGCTGTGTATGAGAGAAATGAAGACGGTGAGTTATATACACTGGTGAGAGGAAAGGTCAAGGAAAAACAATCTAAGCCGTCCATTCTTTATTTTTATTTTTATCACGTGAAAGTTTTATTAGTTAACTAATTAGATTTCTTTATTTTCTCTTTTTTTATTTTTAGTTTTTTTTTGGTTTGGTTAGTTTCTTTCTCCTAGTTGTGTACCAACATGATATTTAATTGACTTTTCATCTACTGATTTAGTGTGCACATTCTCTGCTCCGTTTTTGTTAGGACGACTTAAGAGTTTCAGTTTTAATTTTTCTCTTCGCTTTTCAACAATTTATCATCATGCAACAATTTGAATTATTCAAATTTGATTGTTGGTTAAAATTGAGCTTTAGTAGAGAAAAATAAACCCTAACCTAAAAAAAATCTACAACACAAACGTGGCACCTAACTTTATTTTGGTTCCCGAAGGTCACGGAATTGCAAGTGGACGGCAGTAACCCGAATATGCTACATGGCCAATATTTCTCTACAAATCACACGTGGTACCAGAACATAAACAATGCGTGTTTTGTATACTTGTAGTTACGTTTGACTTTTTTTTTTTTTCACAACTTAATGAATATTTTGTACGTAGATTCATCGGTAGATGTGTGCAAAAATACAAATTGTTTTATTATATCAAATGAATAATGATTATACGTGAGTTTCAAGTGGGTGGATAGGTCCCCCTTTGATCGTACGGTTCACCCGTTCCATGTGCATTAAGGCTCACGATGTAATCGACAGATTGCTCCCATAACCATTTCTATCTTTGATTTTTTTTTTGGGGTCCCATTCTATGCAAACATGGCCTATATTTCTTCTTGTATTTGATATTGACTTAAACAGTACAATTAGTGTGAATTAAGTTGATAACATGGCCTATATTCAATGGCAACAAAACAAAACAAAAATTGATTTACAGTTCGTACGATACCTCGTAAAAATTTCTCCCTCGATAACATATGGGTCTGAAATGCATAAGTAAGCTTTTACTATGCTATAACCTTTTTTCTGTACTACAAAAGAAATTAAAGTGCAAGAATTATTTGTTACATATACGAAGATGTACTGTTTACCATTAATTTGAAATTACTGAAAGTTTGGTTCAATTATAAATCCGAAAAATTAGAAATCCGAGTTCAATCAACATAATTCGAAGGATCAATGAGCAACTATACTTCAGACAAGCATAACCACATCACAAGGTCCACCTATTAAAATCATGTCAATTTTCATTGGCAGACAATCCTGAACCTTTGAAAAATGATCATGTTTGAATTATATATGTACAAGTGAGATGAGTAATTTATCCATCTATTGTGTTGTTGTTTGTTGTGAAAGATACACAAGTATCATTCATCCCTTCCTCGATATCAATTGGTTAAAATAGCAGCAAAAAGTGGAAATTACAAAAAGGGTGTGCGTCAATTATTGATGAGGTGATTCTTTGGAATCAAGCTGTTAACGATTTGATCGGGGAGGGAAATTAGAACAAAAGTAATAAAGAAGCATTATGTCCAATAGTAGAAGTGTCCAAAGATTAGAAAGCGAGGGGCCCAGGGATATGCTCACTGATGGGCTTCCCTGTGACCTCACATGCGGGACCCACGTGGCGAGAACTCAACGGTGGAGAAGAGAAAGTGTCGTTGTCGTGGAGAAGGTCTTCGTCTTCCATATTTCTCCCCGCACTTCTTTGTATTTGATTCGCCTTTAGTGGGTGTGCTTTGTGCAGCCTCATCTTGTATTCTAATTTTCCTATGTATGACTTATAAGTTATACCATATGCAAATGACGCCAAACAATTTATATAATTTGTTACCACACTGAAATTTGTCGTTGTACGAGCTGTGGTACAAGAGTAAACTGACTACATAGTATTGGATACACAAGCGTTTAGATATATAAAATTTGTTGCCACGATATAGCAAACTGTTGAAAAAGGAATTATTAGTTTGCATAAATTGATCTTGGAATTAAACGGTATTATAGGTTCCATTTATTTGAATAAATTCGCTTTAAATTTTTAGTTTTGACTCACAGATAGAGACATTTTGAACAGTTGCCCTTTTACCCACTATTATTTCAGCTTATTAATTCGAAAGATAATCCTATATGATCTATAAATTTGCAAAAAAAATTGATTTATTAATAACTAGTTTATTTAGAAACTTCAATACTTCTTAAAATGAATGAAGCAACATGTTTCACAGAAAAATCTAAAAAAGCAAATACTCAAGTGTGTCATATATCTCTTTGTTCAGGCTATGCAAGGCGCAAGCAAATCAAGCGGTTCTAGAAGAGCCTACAACTGACCATAGTAAAAGTGTTGAGATACACGATAATGTTTCACCTTACCAGAAAGAAACTGCAATTACAGCTCGAGGAAATCAAATAGGAAATGCTGGTTTAACTTACTAATTCCCTTGTTTGAAGAGAATGGATGCAAGACCTGCCCTCCATCCGAAAACCGCTGCTGGCTCAGGCCTTTTGTGTAATAGGGATGCCAGACCGGCTGATACGCCCTGACCAGGCAGCCTCGCCACCTCTTGAGTAGCGATCGACTCAGAATACCTGTTTTTGTAATCACATAAATCTTGTTACTTTCCACTCTGTATCTCTTTTTGTAAGGTTACATATAATATGAAACCCGAGTAAACTTTGAAACTAAATTGCGTTTAGTAACTGTTCCATAGGCTCTGATTCAAAGAAAAGAATCAAAAACGTACACTAAAGTCTTTAGCAAACATCAAATTACCCATTCTAGTAATCAGTTTTTATTGTCAGGACAGTAAGTTATTTACAAAGGTCAAATAGACGCAGAGATTTGGTCCTTGTGCAATATCATTGTAAGAAGCAGAAGCATCCATTTAATGAGTTCAATCACACAGAAGTCACTTACAAGGAAGGAGGTATTATTCCTTCATGAGCGATAGAGCAGTATCCCTGCCTTTGCTTGTGCTTAGGATTAGATGAACAAATAACATAGACACGTCCACGGCGTTTCACTGTCTTACAAAACTCACACAACTTCTTCACAGATGATCTCACCTTCATTGCTCCTCACTCTACAATTCACAACATTATTAAATACTTCACACTTGCACCACAAAAAAAAACAGTATTAGATAAAATTAAAGAGAGCTCGTCTCTTCAAGTATTTAGATTGAGATTAAGATCTCTAAACATCTCATTTCTACTTGTCTAACCAAAGCTTGTTCGAAAATTTAATTATCGATCAAAAGGGTAATAATGGAAGAGCGTCTAAAACGAATCTGAAGCATCGATCTCTAACTACACACTCGTGTCTGAATCTCCGAGAGAAAAAAATATATATAGTTAAAGAGACAAAACCTAGATAGATCCAGATACGCAATCTAGTGAAAGTCACTATGTAAATTCAAATAAACAAAAACCCATCAAGAGAAGAACAACAAGAAGGATACCTGCGAATTCGAAGGCGACTACGAAGAGGAAGCAATCGATACCCCAAATCCAAAATGAAAGGGTTTTAGAGTGAAGAGTATCGGCATTTGCACATCTTTTGGTGTTTAATGGGCTTTTTATGGGCTTTACTAATACTTAGGACTCGACCCGTAACAAAGATCCGAAGAAGTTACGACCCGAAATCTGTTAGATCTTAAACAAACCAATTTGAAGCGGCGAAGCGTTTGCCGGCTATGTCACCGTCGACCTAGAAAATTTAGGAAAAAAATAATAATTCAATTTCTGTGTGTACGGAGATGGATAGTGACATAGAAATCTCTCTCGATAGGCTTCCGATAAAGCGATTGGAATCAATCGAGGAAAACGGGGCGGAGCGTTTTCCATCTGATGTTGGATACGATGATAAGAGAGTATCGTTGATCCGGAGAATAGACTTCGCGTGGGCGTTGGAAGAGGAAGATGAGCTAAAGAAGAAGAAGCAGAAGAAGAGCTCAAAGGAGAGCAGCACGGAGCAATGGCAATGGAAGGGTATGGTGGAGAATTTGCAGTTGGCTCATCAGGAGCTTTCTGTCATCATAGACCTTATCAACACTGTGAGTGTTTCTGTTGTTTTAATGAAATGGAGAGAGATAAAAGCTTTTCAATTGGTTTTTATTCTGAATTTCATATTTTTGTATAGGTGGAAGCAAATGATGCAGTAACAGTCACTGGGATGACCAGACCTAAGCCTATGCCGAATGAGATTCTCTCTGATCTTGCTGTCTCTACTGCTACCAAGCTACAGAGCTACCGGGTAACCACCAGCTTATGTGCTTATTAACTTCTTACATAGTGTCCTGAGAAACGCTTATGTATTCGTATTTGAATTACCTGCAGCATTTAGGAAAATACTTCAAGCAATCAGCAAAAGCTTTAGAGCAGAAAGTCAACCGGGAAGCAAGGTTTTATGGTGCTCTTATCAGGTTCGAGTATTTGCTTATTATTTTCTTTCTTTCATTATATGTCAGCTCGTATTGTGTGAACAAGAAAATGTTTAGATGACTTCATGTTTCAGAAGAGAGATTGATTGATTCTTACAAATGGCTATTGTTTGCTATGCCGACAAGCTTGTAGGTTGCAGCGGAACTGGAAAGTCAAGCGACAGCGTGTACTCGCTTCAAACGCCAGCAATGAGGGCTTCACCATTGATCTTTCCGACAGCTCATTATATGATCCGACTTCTGGTTTTCGCCCATCTACACTGTCCACTATTCGTGTAGAACATGATTCAGCTGGTATGCTGGCCATTAATCTACCCCAAGCTTCATGGTACTCTCTTCGGTTTGGGTTTGTTGGCATAAATTCGATTGATAACCCAAACGAGTCTATCGAGAACATAGACTCCCCTTCCGGTCAGGATTTAACATCAGCGAAGCAGTCTGTAAGTGACGAAGAATCTGTCAAACAAACTCATTCGCTACTAAGGGAGGTGCATAGATCGATTTTTGCTGAGCAGGTGGTTTTTTTTGTCATACATCTCGTACTAAGCGTGGTATATCTCTACGTGGGCGTTTTCTCACTTCTTTGCTCTTCTTACCAGTTGTTTGACATGCTAAATCGCGAAGCATTCAATGAAGGTGTGGGATTCAGCATTAGTGGAATACGAGAAAATTTTATGGAAATGAACATCGGCCAAGGAGCTTCTTTGTTTGTATCTCTCTACCCATCGGGGAAAAATGCCAGCTTCATTAAGTCGGAATCTGCAAACGTGCCCATTGAATCATTTGGCGGAATAGAACCAGCAGGAGACTATCGTGTGAACAAACTAGGGTTCCCTAGTCGTGCCAGCTATGAAATATACTTGCAACAAATTTTTCATGAGCATGCCTTTGGAAAAGCTAAAGATCAGCCCAAGTCAAAAATCAGCAGAGCATCCAATCAAACCGCAAAGGACAACAACTTGGGACTTCTTGATCATTTCTGCTTATCTTTGTCTCATAGAATCTTCTCAACTAGAGTTCTTGTGAATCTGGAAAGCGTGGTATTTTCCCTGATGATCCTTCTCTGTCACGAAACTTGTTGTCATCTTAGATCCTTCCGTTTTTTAGTAATTTGCTGCTTCCTTGTCGAACAGGTCTGCAAGGTCCCGTATCTTCATTTGATGTCTCATCCTACATGGAATTCTCGGACATCTTCATGGACTGTCTTCATGACTGTTCCTCCATCAATCATCCCTCAAGGAAATTCTGAAGCCCAGTCTCCAGATGGTAAAAGGAATCTGAAGACGCAGTTCCGGACAAAAGTGGTGGTGAAGGATGACTGTATTAGTCTTGAAGCGGAATGCACGCCCAATGTGGTTGGCTTACTGAAAAGCAGTTCCTGTAATTTATTCTCTATGAACAAATACGAGTGCGACTTGGCCGACCTTCCCGTGATAATTCTCCAACAGGTATGTTTAGACATACTTTTCTTGGCCTAAGGTTAATCATGTCTATAGTAACAGTTCCTTTAAAACCGGGGTTTATTGATGGGAAAATAAATGGCAACTTGAGAAGGTGGCGAGCCAGATTGTGTGTTGGCTTCTGGAGGAAGCGAGGACGGTAGGGACAAAAGCGAGCCGGGACTTTCTGTCTCTGTCGTTAGAGATTGTGGAAGGTGAGAGAGTGAGCCTTGTGGCCCAAGTAAACCCTGAAGACGCAAAGGGATGCATCTCCTGGTGGCTTGTGATGGAGAATGGCTGCACCGAGGAGGGGAAAGGGGTGTCGGAGAGCCGGAAGTCGTTGGGTCATTTGTCTCTCGATGTGTTGTACTCTGTTCTCATGGATTTGATTAACTTGTGTGGTAGTTAGTGATCGGAATGCTTTTGACAATAAGACAGATTGTAGAAGGACATTTGGTCTTTTTCGTTTCTTAACTGAAAACACAAACACAAGCTGGATCTAGCTTTCTACCAGTTCGTTTGTCACACTTCTTCAGAATCTTAACCAATCCAACAAACTCATACCCTCATTTCTTCTACACTTAAAAACAAAATTTGCTAAGTGACTATGATTAGATATATGAGACCAAACAGGGAAAAGGCAGATTCCCAATTAAAGCTTTGGATAATGGGTGGAGCCAAGAGAAACCTGCAAAGGTAATAATCTTAGGTCTGTACAATTCTCAACCGAATAGAAACAATTGAAAAAATAAAACCACACGTTTGTAACTTCCATAGTTTTATCGTGAAGGATTTGTAGATTTCAATGGTTTTGGAAATCGTAACAAAGTCAAGATATTATGTCTATTACCTAAGCTCGAAAAATGGAAAAATCAAATGAAAGAAGGAATTTGACTTAGTTTGTAAACATAACCCCATATAATAATGCTCGAAAAATATAGGCCCTGTTCGTTGCTGCGACCGGCGGGAGCGATTAGATTTTATACCTTCGCCACGGCAAACGAAACCCCAATTTAACAATATTAATCTCTTTTTGTTGTCGTTATGGCAAAATTTATTAAATATCTGAACATTCAAAAATTCAGCTACTAGTAATGATAGAAATTAGCATCATTGGACCACCGCTAGCGGTATCTAAAAAATTGCAGCGACTATAAACAAGAGAATTGTAAATGTAAATTTTAGTCGCTGCGGCTGTCGCTAGCGTTCGTTAAATGAACAGAGCCTATAGATGGCTGAATCTCAAACCTTCCCATGTTAGCCTGAATAATCATGTACATTTGTATGAATGCTTTTCCTTCATCTTCTTCTACACAGTGGAATATTTTTCATCACATGATCCCTCTTCAATATCATTACTTCTCTTTTTACAGTGATGAAATGTACTGAATGAGATACACCGTAGAATGCTATGAGGATGGGAACATTAGGCATGGCCACCTCAAACAACCGGCTCCAAGACACTGTGTGATCCCTGGTAGATATTCTCTAAGACAGATTGCTTTATAATTTATTTTTAACCATTCACCATAAATCTCTTTTAACTTTATAATATACATTACAGTTAGATGTTAGAGCATCATCAACGCTTACACCATCATCAATACAAGTTTCTTATCTACTTTTTCTAACATTAAAATATAAAAAGTTAAAAATAAGAAAGAGAAGTTGAAAATATACCTTAAACAAAAGAGATAAGAGACATCTCTTAACAATGTTCTCTCTATTTTTACAAGTGTTATATTATTATTGGTTCATTGTATTTAATTGAAATAAACTTTTATTTAAATGATTATTTTATAATAAAAAAATATTTAAAATCCATATTTTCTCTTCTACTTCTTAATGATGCTCTTAGGAGACAAAATACAGTTTTTTAAATATTATTTTATTATAAAATAATTATATAATTAAATTTATTTTAGTGAAATAAAATAATCAATAAATATGGAAATAGATAAAGAAGTTTGTTAAAGACAGTTTCTTATATAGGAGATGTTTTCAACTTTTCTTTCATCTTTTTGCTTTTTTTTTTATAAATATTTTAATGATAAAAAATGTAGTAAAAGACACGATGTTAATCATACTCTTACATATGTTGTTTGATGTATATTGGGTTGATTTATAGCTTATATCACTTACATTTATGTTGAGTTTTAATATATTCAATAGGATGATATACACACACACATACAAATACAATACCTAAAATCTAATTGTTCAAATGTTGTTTATCATTTAAATTGGTTTCTACTAATATAATACTCAATGTTTTAATTGATTAATAGATATTCATATTTGGTCCACAAGATTTTGGATCATTAAAAGAGTATTATTTGTAATATATAACAAACTATGAAATAAGTGAGGTTGATGTGTGTCACGAGTTTGTTGAAAATATTGTTCAAGTCTTTTTTTTTGTAAATTCGAGTAATTTCAATTATAAAACTGTTTTTTTTTATCAAATTGTAATTTGGTTTTTGCATTAGCACTAGTTCTAGAATTTTAGAAACAACATTAGTAAATCCCATATTGAACATTTTTTTTATATGGAAGTTTATAAAAAAATTGTATAGAATACCTCACATATTATGTATGCTGTCTATTTCCTATTGGTTGATTTAACGCTACATCATTTACATTTGTTGAGTACTAATATATTCATCCTATATATATACACATCCATACGAGACCTAAAATCTAACTGTTCAAATTTTGTCCATTATTCAAATTGGATTCCATGCAAATTATATTTAATATTCAAATTGATTTATAGATTTTCATATTTGGTTCATATAATTTTGGATCACAGAAAAAAAAAATTATAACAACTATCAAACTATTAGTACTACTAAACTGTTACTATGGAATCCTTACACAATTGTTAGTCACTGGATATCACTCATCATAATGAATATCTCAACAAATGAACAATATGACATTGGGTACTCTCAAAATAAATGCAAAGATTACAATGCGACATATCGATGGGAAAGAACTTAAAAAATGATAATTTGAGAGGGTGGTGATGACTGCACCGAGGAGGGGAATGCGAGTCCGAGTGTGAGAAGTTGTTGGGTTTGTCTCTTGATATCTTGTAATATATTCATAGAATGGTTTAGATAGATTGTGAAATAAGAAAACTAGATGAAAACATTTCGGTGCTTAGTTTTTTTGTTTTCTTCATAAAGATTTATAAATTTTAATGGTGAGCAAGACTGTTTAAGTTATTTGTAAAACTTGCTTGGGTTGTTCAAAATACCATATTGACCAAATGTGAACTTTATCTTAATCCATTGTCATTTCGGTTTGGTCTACATTACGTTGATGGGGTTTTGGTTATAAACACCTAGATATGGGTATTGAATGTGAAGATGGAACATAATGAAATTAACCAATTAATTGCAGAAATGGTTCTAGACTTCTAGTGATAATCAAGTCGGAAGTTCTAGTGTTGTATAACATAAAATTTGTGTTGTGTTAGTAAACCAGGTTAATATTACACATTTTGTCCTTTCTCCTATTTGTCTAAAAACTCTCTCTTAGAGAGAGAGAGAGGGGTATAATAGGAAACCATAATAATAATAACTCTCTGCAAACGTTCCTCTCTCCATCTCTCGATCCCTCTGCTGATCTGTTGCTAGATTCGAGCTTCAAAACCCTAATTTCCTTTAGAAGAATCAGCATCGATTTCAGCTCAACTTCAGGTTCCTTTTCCTTTAGATCCATAATTCTCACTTTTCCTCTTTGCTTTTCTAATTTCCTCTCTCTCTCGATTCACCTGATTTACTATGCATATGAAAGGTTATGGATACGATCTGAGAATTTAGTATAATAGAAATCTGAATTACAAGTCACGAATATCTGATCAGCTCCTTTAATTTTCAGACGGTGATGCATTGATAGGGTTTTTGATGATTGCGGTTACTCATCGTTATGTGTTTGTAATTATGAAAATGTGGTCTTTTCTGACAATCGATTCCCGTATGATCTGTTTGTTTCGTTATTTCAGATTCAAGGAGAGCAAATTAGCTGCTTCCTTCATTGATTACATAATAATACAATGGTAATTATAAGCCCATTGTTGATTATTTGTTTACTTTCAATTCCAAGTGATTAGAGCTAAGATTCGTTTGATCTTTAATGATATTTACAGTCGGCTTTGTTCAACTTCCATTCATTTCTGACGGTGGTGCTGCTTGTCATATGCACTTGCACATATCTGAAGATGCAGTTCCCTGCCATTTTAGAGCAGAAAACTGGGTTTGTACCCTCTTACCACCTCTCTTCTTCGATTATTATTAGTGTTTTCCAAAGCATTTTCTACTCTTTGACCAAATTGGTGATGGCTATGTTTCTGCAAATTTGTTGTTTACTTTGGATTGCAAATACTTCATCATCCTTAAGTGCTTTAATATGTCTCTCGTCTCGTGCCTCTAATGCCACGTTTATCACTTTGTTCTCTACATATTAATGATGGACATTTTTTTTTTTTTGCTTCTTTGCGGCAGGTTTCGAGGATTCTTTTGGAAGGCTGCTAGAATAGGTACGCCCTTGCACCCTCTTGGACCTCAGCTTTATCTCTTGTGTTTCCAATTCCTTTGTAGAATATTTTGTGTTTGGACAATCCTTTCGAATGATAGGATTTGTAGCTGCAACAAGTCATTTGTAATAATCAATGCTGCGACTAGGTCTTGGATTTTTTCTTCAAAATCCTTCTTATCCTTGAATCCTTTGTGTCTCCTTTGTAAGCATATGCACGATTGCACATAGTAAAGTCATAAGTCTCAGATTATATATAACCACCAACAGCTACTGTGTTTCGTTTTCGATGGCCAAACATTCTGTTGATGAAACTTTGCTTTTGTCATGACTTGTAACAGGTGAGCGTTTGAGCCCTTGGGTCTCGGTGGGATGCTTCATGATGGGTGTGTCCATCATTTTCTTTTGAGTCTCAACTTCTCACCTGTAGATTTTACTTCTTCGAGATACTCAGTTTTCTGTATGCAAAAAAAATTCCCAAAGGTTCGTTGAAACTGAAAGAGTAGGATATTCTCATTTGGATTATGTATGGGTTTGGTTGTCTATTTGAACCCATTTTAAGCTTGTGTCTTTTTGATGTGGGCCTTAAGATTATGAGCCCAACCACAGCCATCAAACCAAAATATGCATCTTTGTCACACAAGAAGAGCGAGTGATTACGTCGTTGCTAAGTTTTTGTAGTTTTTAATTATGAGAGCAGCAGTTGATAAGTTCAGGCACTATTGGATTAAGTGTTATTTATCAATCAATTTGGATTTCGGTAACAAAGATTTGTTACTTTTAATCTAATGAAAATATTTTGATGAAGAAGTACTGATATTTTTATGATTTAGTAATCTTGTCACCACTTGCAAAGTACATCGAATATTGTGGGAAAAAAAACAAATTGTAACAATATCAAAAGACATGGGCCGGAATATATTCACAGGCCCATTATATGAGAGATCCATATATAACAACAGCTTAGCCAACATTTCATTCAGAATCTTCAATCCGAGAAACTCGTCCCCTCTTAAACCCTAATCTTCTCTTCGAAACCTAGCTTCCCAGATGGTACTTGTTCCTCTTCTCTCTCTCCTTTTTCGATTCCATACTTGTTCCTCTCGAATTGATTGTTTGATTTGTGGTTTTAATTTAGCATTTCGTTATTTTTTGTTTATATTTGTTGTAGACAGGAGAAGCTGTGAACCCGAAAGCATACCCGCTTGCAGATTCTCAGTTATCGATTACGATTCTCGATCTCATTCAACAAGCTGCTAACTACAAGCAGCTCAAGAAGGGTGCTAATGAAGGTACCTTGTAAAATTTGCTTAGCTCGTCTCTGTTCTTTTCGAGTTTGTGAAGATGTTGCTGATTTTTGTTTTGTGTATTTCAGCTACGAAGACGCTTAATCGTGGGATCTCCGAGTTTGTGGTTATGGCCGCAGATGCAGAGCCCCTCGAGATTCTTCTTCATCTACCCTTACTAGCTGAGGATAAGGTTTTGAATTCTTCTCTCTCTCTCTTTGTTTTAGCCATTTGCTTCTTCGAATGGAATCTTTCTCTTTTACGAGTGTCAATTTGCTTTTTGTTGCCTGAATTAAGACAGTTTTAGTCAGTTTTGTTTGGTTTACCTGTCTTGTTTTGTATACTCCATTATCTCTCTTTATTAGTTCTTAACATGACTTGTCTTAGTTTGATTCACTTGATTGTTGGGTTGTTTAGTTTGTGTTAATCTTCTCCTGATTAATAAATAATTTTATATATTATTATTTTGTTCACTGAACTCTGTTCTTTTTATTTGTTATTGTATCCCTTTTAAGTTTTATTATGCTTGGAAGTTTAAATGCTTTTAAGTTTTTCTTATTTATACTAGATTGAGCTTTTGTCTAGTGTACTTGTCTTATTCCGAAATGCTTTGATGCAGAATGTTCCCTATGTGTTTGTGCCTTCGAAGCAAGCCTTGGGAAGGGCGTGTGGTGTGACAAGGGCTGTTATCGCTTGTTCAGTCACATCAAACGAAGGTAGTCAATTGAAATCACAAATCCAGCAGCTCAAGGATGCTATTGAGAAGCTTCTGATTTAGAAGGCAATCTCAGATTTGATTGCTCGGTATGATGGGTCTCCGTGTATGGGAAGGCTTTGACTGAAGTTTTGTTTAGGCAACTACCAAATCAAAAACCGTCCATGATTCTATCTCATTTACTTCTAAATTTGTTGTAACCGTATGATGACATCACATTGATACACTTACCTGCGATTGTGTTTCCTGTACTGGTTTTTGTTTTGGCTTTGTGGCGTATCATATTTATTTGAATTTGACTCGAACTTTTGTGGTTAAAAGCTCACCTCTTGTAACGAAATCACTAAACCAGTAGAAAAAAAACAAAAACAAAAGTAGACCTCATTATGTTCCGAAGTACTTGGATCTAAAACATCACATGAACGATGTGACATGAAGACATTGAGCAAGTCTCGAAAGTATCAAGTTAAATAATGAAAACTCTTCTCTCTTAAGATTCGAGTTTCATCCTTGTATCATATTTGCAGTCATCATTTGATGAGATTTAGATATCAAGGCTGTGAAGATGAGATCTTTTGTTAATTTTATTGAACTCGGGAGATGAAGGAAAATGTATATGGAAAAGAAGAGATCATCAATAAGTAAACAAATCTGAAGTGGTATATTATAGTATCAATTACTACACCAAACACAGTAAACAAAGTTACATATAGCAGGCTTTCTTTGTAACCTTTAGGACTTAAAAAGAACGACCAAAGATGTCCAGAAAAGATCCTAACCGTTTTCTTTTGCCTTTTTTTTGTGTACATTGATAATGTAGTCTGGTCTTATAATCTGTTAGATTCTACTGTAAACGAAAGACGTGGAAAGGAAGTGCCTCCCTCTATTTGGCTTCTTGCTCCATCAAAGGAATCTTCTTCCATGTCTCGTCTAATCCGTTTAACTGGAGCGGGGGCAGGGAGAAGACGCTGACCGTAGAGCTTTTGCTCCTGATCTCCTTCAAAACACGCAAAGCAGCAATGGTACTTTTCATGTGGAGGCTCTCCATGAACTTGTGCTCCGAGAGCTCAGCTTGGATACTCTCAGACTCTGTCGCTTCAGACACAGACGGATCCTCAGAGTCGAGTGGTGAAGCTTCGTTAGCAGGGAAGAACCGATCAAGCATGGCCTCGGATTCTTTGATGAGCTTGTACAATAAGTCGGTAGTGTAAAAAGGTTGCTGAAGCACTTTCTGAATGTAAGGTAAGCGCATGAGATCACCAGTTCGCTTGTCATACTTCTTCAGTATCTTAACCAATCCTGAAACAGTTTCAACAAACCCACATCTCAACATTTGTTCTACACTTACAAAAAAACAACAAAATCAAGTCTTTTTAACAAAAAGGTCAAAGCTTTATCTCTGAAAAGTGCTAACCTGTGTAATTAAGAGCACTATAGTTCTCAAGAAGAACCATCTCTCCATGGAAATCAACAATCTCTTTCCTTATTCTCATCATCTTCTCCTTTGACTCCTTTGCTTTAGCAATCCTATCTCTCAATTCCTGTTTTTTTACCAATAAAGTCAGTAGTTTTATTTAATCAAATGTTTTATATTAATTTCGAAATGTTTAAATTAAATTACTTTCAATCTGATGATGTACTCTTCCTCCTTCTCGACAAAGAAATTGTTGAATTTCTCCAACTCGTCTTCCAGCAATTGGATGAAACTCATCTCTTCTTTAGACATCCCGACAGAATACTCTTCCCCGGGAGCGAAGGAAGAGTCTAGACGGATACGTTTGGCGGGACGATCTCCTGTTTTGGAACCGATGAGCTTGAGTCGCTTCTTGAGGTCTTTGTAAGACAAGAACTTGTCACGCCATTCAGGCAGTGTCTGCTCGATCTGATTGCTCAGACTCTTACCAAACTTCATTTGCTTTGTCTTTTTGTTTTTTTTTTTGTTCAGTGAGAAAAATGGGGAATGAAGAAGAGAGGAGGTGTGATGCGGTTAGAGATATAACAAGAGGGGTTTGATAAAGATATAAACGAAAAGGAAAAAGAATATTCTTAAGGTTTCTCTTTAGAATATCCATTTTTCGTGTCTTCCTTTCGGGAGAATATCTCTTGGTTTTATTCGTTTCTCATCTTTTCTTTTCCTTTTTCTTTTTTTTTATTCGTTATCTGTGGGTAAGATTTCAACACATGTCGGTTAATAAATATCAGTCACTTGCCAAAACTTCCAACTATCACTACTTTCGTTTGGTTTTAAGTTTTAACCAACCGGTTCTGATTGCCTAATTAATGTGATCCACCTCCTTTTCTTACAGAACAGATTGGTAGATGTTTTTTCTTTTTCTTTTATCGTCAACAGGTGTCTAATTGTCTTTACCTTTATTTTTTAGTATTTTTCAAAAACTTTAAATCCTCTATCTTAGTTTATATATATAAATCAAACGAACTTTGTGTAGTTTTTTTTTCTCAATCCTGTTGTTATCTTTTTTGACTGATATGATAAAATCCAGCTCAAATTGTCATGACAAAAGCCACGTGGGGACATATGGTATTCATGACCTATCTCTCTCTCCCATGATCATTATTCAATACTAGTACTAGTTTGACGATTACCCACTTTTGATTTTAGAGATAATTTAAATATAAGGAAAAGCTATGCAAATTGGTCTTAAATTTTGCCGGTCCATGGGAATATTCTTGATATAAGTAAGGGGTATAAAGTATAAACCTCGGCATCTTTCTTAACTTTTCAAACATCCAAATTCCAAAGGACAACGATATTTTCCGAATTTCCCCGATTCGCGTCCCCATTCATGCCATTTCTCTCCCTCCATTCACGTTTGTCTATATGCAAATTCAGCAAACGTCTTTGATACTCTTCAACTTTTCATCAATTTTTTTTCTTTTAATGTTAGAACACTACTAGTCCAAGAATATGTATTAAAAATTAAAACATACTTACATAAATAAGATAGTGGGCTTGCTGAGTCGCCAAGGTACTACTTCGACGTGGGTTGGCTAGTTATATTTAAGGATTTTTGAAAAAGAAAACACACAATTGGTTAATGTATTCTTGTTTTTCTTTAATTCCTAACTAAAATAAAATTTATAAGTCAAATTTGAAATTCCTATGACATTGTCATGCTTGAGAAAACAATTATATTTGTACATTTTGAGGGAGACTTTTGTCGATATGCATTGTTCAATTCCAAGTTCCTCATATTTGATTATGTAGACAATACGTATGGTTTATGCCACTAATGATCCTGATTGATATGTATAATTTAACATAACATACATATAAGACATAGCCCAGACGTGATTGCTGTTTACCAAGGCTAGATCAAAAAAGTTACTCCTCTTGTTGTTCACAGAAGAATTACAGAATCTTCATTACAAAACTGAAAAGATGTAAGGGATTGCAATTGATCTTCATCTTAATGTTTAAAAGAAACCGTAAGAAAGAACAACACAAAAAAAATAACACTCAAAGAGTTTTTCAGCCACTTCCCCACTTCCGGACAACGCTTTCTTTAGCAGAGACCTGACTGAAACCATCCTTCTTCCATGTCTCCTCTGAGTTATCACCGTTCACTTTCGAAGCATTTCCTCCCATGAGTTTTGAGGTGAGTGAAGTCAAACCTTGTCGTATTCCTCGCAACGCATACAACAACGGGTTTAACACAAATGCAGCCATTACTCCACCTTTCGCAATTAACATATACTGCAACCATTAAACAACCCAAAAAAACAAAACCATCAACAACCAAAAAAATAAAGGCTTTCTCTTTCCGATTTTTTCCATTTCTTTTATAAAGAAGAATGGTTACTTGATAAGCAAAACACATACCACGAAAAGTATTGCTAAGAGGGTAATGGTAATCTGTTGTGCTTCTTTCCAGAAGTGATCGCCACTGAACCAGCCGCCACCTCCAAACCAGCCTCTTCCCCCTCCTCCATTGCCACCATTTCCGCCACCGGATTCTTCTCTTTTCTTGATCTCTTGGTCCCACTTGTCGAACTCAATTTTCTTCCCACCAAGAGCGCTTTCCAATGCTTTACGAGCTTGGTCCTGCACAATCAAGGAACTTATTAGGCACCAAGTCACGATGCTACCTTGGCCAGAGCTAAAAATCATTTCTCCTTTGTTCTTTTCAGAGAGAAAGCGAGAGACTTAGGAGAGATGAAACAAGGAAGCTCGAGTTGTCAAGTTTTCTTCTACCAGCAACAATAAAATGCAACCACGTTTGCCGAAGGAGATGCTTGAAAAGAGGTTAACTCTTAGCTCATAGAAAGTGTGGATTTTGTAGTAGTACCTAAAGGAAGTTATAGCTAAACAAACTTCCAGAGAAGTAGCCAAGCTTAAGAGACTGTTATTTACAGTGTTAAGAGTTGAGCTGCTGCTAGTAACTAACTGCTCTCTAACCAAACACCCAGAAACACAATCTGCGGAGACATCCGTATAAACCCTAAACCTTCACTAACTGCTCTCAAACCAAACTCACAACAGCTCTAATCCGCTACATCCAGTCTTAGGCTATTTACTGTAGACTAAGAGTTGAGCTGCTGCTGCTAAGCCTCCGCATTGTAAACTGAGAAACTGACAAGTTGGACAAATACGAGTGTTTCCACAGGGGACTCTACTCCGTTGGGATCCAAAAACAAAAAAGACCCTTTTATACTGAATAATTCTCAGTATAATTGAAATCATCTCCTGAAACCCCTCGAAAAATCGATTCTTTCTACAATTCTTTTTGAATGTTGGAAATCCATTTGCTCGAAAGAGAAGTAACAAACCTCCCTCTGGTTGCCGGAGAAAAGACAAGAGAATCTGCCCTTGCTTTTGGTAATCGAGGTGCGCAGAGAGAAGACAGAGTTGGAGTCGAGAGTAGTCCGGCACCGGAGGAGGAGCAGGTGCGAGGAAGAAGGAGGGTTTATCAGCAGCCGAATTACGTGTCCCATCTCTCCCTCCCTCTCCCTTATCTAATCACCACAATCGCTTCTCTGTGGATGGGTCTACCAACTACTATCGTTTGCCTTCGTATTATTACAGCTTTGCTTTTTCAGATTATTTCTTTAACATGTTTTTTATTTGATTTTTGTCCCTTTCATTTCTTATGATGCTACAAGAAAAACGATTTGCTCTGCAATTTTAGTTTATCTATTTTGGAGCTTTATACCAAATATTTATGTTCTGATAGATTCATTTAACCCTTCCGATGTATGGTTTAATTTCTGTCTCTTCGGTGGCTTCGAAGCCTTGTCAGCCTTCTCTAATCATTTTCTTTCCCTCCTCCACTTGACCATACATTTTAAATTTCGTTGAAACTAAGAAAATTTGATGGAGAATTTTTCACTTCACTCAACTCGGAAATGAAACGAGACATGAAACGAATAATCTCAAGAAACCTAGAAACGTTGAAGAAAAAAGATCCCTCTATAGATTCAAAATGAGTTCATCTATATCTATATATACCTCAAACCAACCACATCCCTTTTCAATTTTTCAGATTTATTGACATCTGAAGAAGAATAAGAAGGGTATCCCATTCCCACTCACTCTCTCAGTAACTAACTCCATTCTCTACATATCAATCTATGCGAAGTTCGTCGTTTTGCGGTCTGAATTTGATGATCATGAGATGTGGGAACACAACAAGGCAAGCCATGAACAATGTGAACTGCAATCATCAAAACATAAAATCATGTATTACGTACGTATTTCCAGCAACCAGACAAGGAGGATGATTAGTGTATTATGGACTGGGAGTTCATACCAGAAGAGGCAGAGTCAAGAACCCCCATATAGGCCACAGAGCAAAGGAGAGCCTGCATTTGCAAATTATTCTATCAGATTCCCGGCACTAGTTCCTGATGACTAAAACATGTGGTTAATTAACTTACAGGGAGAATGAAATGATGCCGAGTAGAGTGATAAAAGGCAGAGCAGAGATACTCCAGAGTTCCCATTTCTCATCAAACCTTCTCAAGCTCCACGACAACATACTTTCGTAGACTATGATTACAATGTTGACAACTATTCCCAACATCCCGAAATACAAGGGCATCCTGGAAAGCAGGCAAATGGTTGCATTATGTTTAGACAGCAAGACCCCATCAATCCCAAACACACACCGAAAGTCAGCACTATCCAAAACACTTGAAAGGAAAGAGGCCTTTTGAATAGTAGCCACATTTGCCATGCACATGTCCTTGTTAATCCTCAAGAATCCTACTGTGAGTGATTGCAACAAACCACCATAAATAAAAAAAGCAGTTACCTTTTGATGCGAGGATCGTGAAGGAGGATGTAAATCATATTGGAGTGTCTGTCTCCGAAATAGATGATGAAGAGTGCAGATGCAATCCAAAGCACATTCTCCAAAATCTCAACCCAAGTTTTACATCTAGGAGTGTCAAGGGAGAAAGGTTGGTGCCTAGAGGAAGCATCATCCTCAAGATCATCACCACCAGATGCATAACCTTGGCTATGCCTCTGCCTAATGTACCCACCACCACCAACCGGAGTTCCACCAGACATACCTTATTTCTTTGTAACAAAAAAAAAAAAACACTAGTTTGTCTACAATACTATTCCCACTTCCTCAGCAGCAACACAGAACCTAAGGAAAACCCTAAAAACCCTCCTTATGTAAAATTCGATCGATTGAGGCAAAGAGTAAGAGATACACCAAACTTTTGGAAATTCGATCCTCCAACCAAAAGTCTTATGCTTTGCGTCACCAGCGAGACTGCAATTCATAAAAGGGAACAAAAAGGAATCCAATTCCACAAACATCAGAAGATATCCGAAAAGAAATGCTCGTCGAATTCACCAGATTTTCGAGGGGTCGAATTGTACCTAAGAGATCGAAAATGGGAATCCCCGAGCTGAGAAAATCAGATACCTTGATCGGAGGAATCTGATGACCTTGATTAGATTGATCGAGAGCTTGGAGAAACCCTAATGAAGCGATCCCAATTCTCTTTTAGCTTCGGAAAGAGAGTGAAGAAGAAGCGTCAGGCAGACTTCGTTACTCAACCGTTTTGAAAGGGTTAGTTGAAGCATACTCCATCGTACGACGTCGTTCCACTTTTTCAGTTTTACTTAAGTGTTTTATGGGGGTGGTGAGGTCAGTGCAATCTGTTTACTCAAAATTACACAAACCCACATTCCATGGAGGCCGAGCCCTTGGCAGCTTCACTAAAACATACGTTATTTCCATAATCTAAATAACATTTGCTAGAGTATGAGCCTTTTTAATATCCAATTTCATATTTTATGACATAATCACAGATTTAACCATTGGACCACGGAAAATCCATGTCTCCAAGGCATATTTCATAATTCGTATACTGGAAACTATTTATGTTTTGCTCTATTATCAATTGATCATGAATATTATCGAAATTCTGTATCGACCTACACAAATAGATGAACCAAATGCACATCAGTTCGTAATTGAAAACAGATTTGGTTGGAAGAACAAGAGCCAAGAGGGTCCATGACCGGGTCGTCAATCCTCACCATACAAAGACTAGTATAAAATATCCGATTTGGGGACCCGGAAACACACGGTATTTGAGAACTATTAGTGTTTTTGTCCACATAACAAGACGTTATAATACTAAAAAAACATAAACAAACATCTCCATTTGTCCATACGTATCTCAAAAATCTATTTGTTGATTACACTTGTTGACAAGAAATTAAGAGGTTAATTTCACTTGACTTAGAACAACCCACATGCTTTGATTCTCTTATCAATCACCCTATTCACTTTCTAATCCACATTATTTAATTTGTCTCGGCTCTTATTATTGCCTTGGTGTTGAACACAGCTTAATCTGGGGTATGTTAAATTTGACTAAAGCTTGCAACATAATGATTGGTTGTTATTCGTCTTGTTGTTCTAAGTTCTGCCACCACCAAAACAATCTCCTAATCACTTAAACGATATCAAAACAAAGTCATAATATTTGTATGATAGGTATATTTTAAACTGTTATATAAACAAATGTTTGCTAAAGTTTGTCTTAAACACTACTACTACACTAGTGTTATTTGTATACAACTTTGGCTCATATAATAAATTAAGAAAATGATCATTTGTCCAAAACTTATAAAAACCGAGCCTGTTTTAGATGCAGCTAGGCAAGTTATGCACATGTGAAGGTAGATTAGTTAATATTTTGTACACTCCTAGCTTGTTCCGATTTAAAATTATAATCCTTTTCCATATATATATACTAAGTTCATAATAAATTATTATAAATGGTACGTATAGGATGCACTCCATTTTTAATATAAAACAAATATAATAATTATATTGATGAATAAAAATTATATCCAATTCTACGCAGTTGCAAACTTTTAAGAGAGAATAATTGAGGGAGAGGACTCGTTTCCTCTGCTCTGACGCTTCCTTATAAGTAACGCATATGAGAGCCATTAAAGAGTCCCAACGCAAAAGGCATTTTTTTCAAAATGAATATGGCAAACGAAGAGAAGCCAAAAAGGAAGAAAAGTCTCATGAGCTTCTACAAATTCTCCACCACCACTTCGAAGCAGTCACTCACAAACACCAAATCTAAACCAAACAAAATCCAAATCCCACCATCAATATCACAAGAAGACGTATCAAAACCAAACGTCGTCCCATCTAATAAAACACAAAACCATCTGGTGAGGGACATCTTTGAGTTAGAGAATAGTAGCAAGGAGAGAAAGAAAGGCGGTGGTGGTGGTTGTGGTGCGGCCGAGGAGGGCAGAAAATCGGTATCGCACGTGGAGAGGGACACGGCAGCGAGGATAGCGGCGGCAGCGGAGATGTTAACGGTGAGGATATTAGCGGCTGACATGCCGGGGTTTATGCAGGCACATGCGTTTAGGTGTGCGAGAACGACTTTAGATAGTTTGGAGAAGTTTAGTTCGAAGCACATGGCTTTCAATCTCAAGAAGGTAACACTTTTCTTCTCTTCTCTTCCTTTTTCGCATTTCTTTTTGTCCCTTTCTTCTGTTTTCTCATTTTTATTTACGTGCAAAAGTCACATGAGGCGAATTTTCATGGACAAATAGACAAAAGTTGCGATGCCAAAACTTATAATCTCTCTAAAATATGATTTTATTTAGGAGAAAAAAACATAAAAAATGATTTACATCTACCCAATGATAATAGATAAGTGGTTGAAATCGCCTCCAATTGGTAGAAATGCATCTACTGTGTTTTCATATTTATCATCATAGATGATGTCACTTCTTAAAACAGATTTGTGATTAGATTGGAGTTCGGTCAATAATTTATACGATAGCGTTTTCTTTGAAATATGGGTAAATAAAACTCATTTTGCGTGTTTACGTTCAACATTTTACTGTTTTAGTATTAAGTTGAGTAGGTCGCTCGTTAAAGTTTAACTGTCCTCTATAATGAGTGATATTATATAGCCTTGGAATTATTGTAGACGATTAAATAGGTGAAATATAATGGGTATACAAATTAATGAGATTAGTATAGCTTCTATTGTTTTTTTCGTTCAGGCCACATATATACGAACGACTAGGCAGAAAACTCATTTTCAACACCAAACATCTATATGAATACAAAGGATGAAGGGGAAAATGACACATCATCCATCCCTCTTAACCAATTGCTTTTTTCATGATATTAGATGTCAATATCAAACAAATGACTGGTGTTTCTAAATTAACAAAAATATACTCGTATATTTATATATCAATGTGGGTGAATAAATAATTTTTGGATCTCAAATTGGATGGGAGAGTGAATATTAGAATACAATAATAAAAACAGAGTGATGGGAAATGGTCCAGCTAATGTTGAAAAGGGCATCAAAGGGGTTGACCCAACAGAGCCATGTGGTCCTCTTCCACTCTTACGACTTATCTTTCTTTTTTAACTTATTTTTGGATCCCTCGTTTGTCTCTCTCTCTTTTTATATAAATCTCTACATTAAGGATCGATGTGGCTTTGACTGTTAGTTCTCTTCTCTAGGCAGCTGTTTCTGTAGACGTTTAGTAAAAGAAGTTTGTTTTTAAATGTGTAGTTCAACTTTAAACAGATTCTTTCTTTAGTTCTCTTTTTCGTCTATTATGTACCTTAAAATTAATAGGATGGTGGAACAACCATCAATACATTTTGCAAAATGATCTTAAAATGTTGATAAGTTTAGCTATAGCAATTTACTTATTCAAAAGAATTTTGTACAAAGCAAAATGGCTTTGAAAACCTGAAAATATTATGACTACTAGCTATGAATAATACAAATAAGATGGAACTAAAATGTTGAAACATATATATATCAATGCCAATGCTGAGGATCAAACTTTCGAGAGACGTCCACGTCCAATGAACTAACTTAAAAATAAGAGATGATGCGAAGGACAGTATTAATTCAAGCATGTAGTATATGCATAATTAAATAGCTTGTAATGTAAGTGACATATGAAAAAATATGCAGGAATTTGACAAAGGGTATGGACCAGCATGGCATTGCATTGTGGGCTCAAGTTTCGGCTCGTTCGTGACACATTCTACAGGTTGTTTTCTTTATTTTTCAATGGACAAACTCTACATTCTCCTCTTCAAAACAAAAGTTCGTCCTGCTTCTCCGCATTGATTTTCTTTCTTCTTCTTCTCTTTATTATATATTTCTTTTCTTTTCCTCCTTTTAGGATGTAACTTATACCAATCGTATTCAAAAGGCTTACTGTAAATTTATTATTCCTACGTTTTCTTTTTAAGTATGTTATCATAAAGCTTGAACAACGATTCGACCATAGTTTATTTGTGGGTCGAGTTTGTTCGGATTATCTGTTAACTTATATGAGCGCGTGTCCAACAAAAAAAAACCATCTCGGAAGATCCTTCAAAAATTGAAACAGTGTTCAAATTATAAAGTTATGTGTTTAAATTTTTGAAAATAAAATGTTAAAATTTTGAATCATGTCTTAAGTGACCAAGAGTGGAACTTAAAATAACGAGTTAAGAGTACTCGCAGCAAGGATTCAAATGTGAGGTTTACACGTTTTTCAAAAAACCAAATTAATATTATATTACTATAGTTAAAACTTCGATTTGTTGGGGTAAATCCGTGTTAACACTATTCTGCGAGCCCCACGACACGTGACGGTCCGCGATAAGTTTACTTATTAATTTTTTTTTTTTTTAAAAAAGTGAAACGAAAAAAAAAACTTTAGAATTAGGGAATTAAAGAGTTTGCTATGCAAATTCTCTAAAGACACTACTTACTAATTATTGGGAGAAAAATCCTTTTTAGGAAGGAGCTTGTTGTAGCACAGATAAGCCCTAATTTGTACTTGATTTCGACTTCTACCCCTCGTTGTATAAAAGGTTCTATGTGGAACGAGAGTGCTTTGGTGTTATAAAAGAGACTCAAACGCTTTGTCTTATTACATTACGTTTTTGTTTTTATCAATTACAAAGATGAACTTTGTTAGATATTTTAGCATTGGATATCTGGATTTCGTCGGAAGGGCCCAACTAATCATGGGATTATGCAACCCTTTTGGAAAATAATTTTCTGCAAGCCCTACAATAAATATATAAAGGGCTGAGATAGACTTAGGGGGGGAGGGTATTTGCACACAGTGGAATTTACACCATTTGCATAAAAGCCAAATACCACCATGCTACCAAACGCATGTTTAGAAAAATGTATATGTTCTTCTCAGATTTTGTCTTTCTGGAATTCAAGAAAAACATAAGGCTAGACATTTAGAGATTAGAAGTTAGTAACTATTCTTTACATTGCCGAATATTTGCACTACGTAAGTTGACCTCCGAGCGCATTAAGAAATACCATTCAAACTATTTGGTCTCCGACTTTAGCACAATGACTAATTCCAGATAAACAGATCTGCAAAAGACTCCTTCGCTCGAGATTTTTGGACACTTATGGTAACGTTGAAAACTGCAAATATATTATCTTTGCATTCATATATATATATATATATATATATATTTTTTTT
>KE156037.1:84910-96029 GCA_000411075.1 Sisymbrium irio
TTACTGGATAGAACTAATTTTTTATTGAAGATATTTTTGCATGTCCGGTTTAGCCAAACCGATCCTCGAATTCTAATCAAATAACTCTCAATTTAAATTAAACAATTTTCGTTCGGTTGAGAAAGAAAAAAGAATGGTTAACGAAGCCAACCCAAACCCACTTGTGTCTTTTTGACTTGTTCCTTCCTTCCTCGGTCTCTCTCTCTCTCACCATCGAGCTCCCAAAACTTGTTCGACCAATCCTATCGGGATCCCTCAGGTTTGTGTCACTGATCTCAAAGTAGATCGTCTTTTGAATCAACTTGCTCGCTTTATTTTTACCTAAAATTCGTTAAGAGATTGGTTCTAAAATGTGGAAGATTGGAATCGAAATGTATTGTGATGATTGCGTAACAACAACTTACGGGGCAAGTGGTTTTGTCGGAATTGGAACTTAGAACCCCCTCGTGCAATCGTCCTGGGTTACCTAATGTTGCTTTGTGATATTGTCGATTATCTTAAAAGTTCTGTATTTTTCTTTGCTTTGCATCTTTTCTGTGCTAAGCTCTTCAGAGCTTATGAAAAATGAAGAATTCAATTGTACTCATTTACAGTTATCACACTTTGGTGGTTGACACTACTGTCTAACGAACCCCTGAAACTAAACTGTTGAATAGTGGGAATTAGCTTTTCAATTTCCAAAGATGATCCCTTTACCGTGAGAGAGTGAGTGAGTTTTATTATTATTTTCAGGCGGTGGGTTTCAGCTAAGATCAAATGGCTACATCAAGGTTCCAAGCGTTCTTGAACAGTCCCGTTGGTCCCAAAACAACCCATTTCTGGGGACCTATCGCTAATTGGGGTTTTGTTGCTGCTGTATGTTTCTCTTCTTCTTTTTATTCAACCAGTCCTTTTATTTTGTGATCCAGTGGAAACATTCATTTATATAGTTTTGGAATTTGATTTGAACTACAGGGTTTGGTGGATATGCAAAAGCCCCCTGAGATGATTTCTGGAAACATGTCTTCTGGTAAGGATTAAATGAGACCGCCCTTCCTTAGATGCAACATTTATTTTTATTAAGCTATCCCTCTCATGGTACCTATTGTTTTTCTGTTACAGCCATGTGCATTTACTCTGCATTGTTCATGAGATTTGCCTGGATGGTCCAACCACGCAACTATCTACTACTTGCGTGCCATGCTTCCAATGAGACTGTACAGCTCTATCAGCTCTCACGTTGGGCTAGAGCCCAGGGGTAATTTCTATCTCATATAACCATTTATCTTGGTGTATATCATATGCATTGCCTCTACGGTTACTGTTTTGCAAATGAACCCAGTGTGTATACAATCTATGCAATTGTTTCTTACAGTTTAGTTTTTTTCTTAGCTTACTCTGATATCCTGTAAACGTGCTTAATGACAGTTATTTATCCTCAACGACCAAAGAAGAGGAGAAAACGTCTCAGTAAACTGAAATGAGGGAAGGTTTCTTCAACGCTGCTTCTGACGAACAACTGATCAGCGTATTTGTTCTTGGGAATTACCGAAATCCATCCATTTGATTTTTCTTTGAAACGTGTTTCTGCTGTGTCCCCAAGCTATATGGTTGCGTTTACTCGTTGGATCCTTCATTGACATTATAATGCTTGTAATAAAAATTTGGGACCAGTCGGCGCCAGTCCACATATCGTATTGCTCTTCACACAAATTGCTGTTGAAACATCTTAACCGAAGATTTGAAAAGTTTCGTATATAAATCGAAACTTGCTTTACATTCTCATATCCTAAAATAACTCGAACATATCATCTAACAATCTCTGCAGTTCAGATTATTACTTCATTTTTGTTTGTCAGTGCTTAGTTGAGATATCCTGCTATTGGAGTTATTTATGTTTTCCTCAAGCACATGAGATGAGTAGAAAACGCAGCAAATGCAAAAACTTTCATCTTCCGAACCATATTTCAGTATCTTGCAGTCTCAAATCGCATAGAAAGTTATCGTCAAAATCAAGTATAGGAAAGTTCCCGCTACCACCTGCAGAGACAATTGACTAACTCATCTGTTTTGCTTTGTTTATTTTCAGAGCTTGGTCAAGCTCATTCTCCTCAACTAATGTTTGCTTGGGGGCCACTTTATTACATGAAATGAAACCTCGTCGAGAGCAGAAACTACGGGATTCTGATTTTAAACTTCTCTCAGAATTTGAAGACCATTTGCTCTGTGTATCCGAGTTCCTTGAGTATCCCCTTGACCTGCAGTGAAACAAACCAACGGGACATCAGACTCTGCTCTCTGCATCTTTCTGATTTGTTTGATTGGTTTTCTGCAACTAACTACAGCGACTCAAACCTACAGACTCCATGTCTTATTTTAACTTTTTATGCAATCAGATAACAAAGACAATGCTTTTAAGAGCCGTTTCCTTGAACACATTCCCTAAAGGTCCATAAGCCATCTTTAAGCTTGACATCGTTTCCACGTGTGTTGCTAATTCCATTTTAACCGATAGTCACCAGAGATTATCCCACATGAGTACAGATACACTCGGAACAAAGGTTTAGCTACTTTTTAGATTTCAAGTTATTAGATTGCCAAGATAAGATGTTAACGAATTGGTACAAACCTCTCCTTGTGACCAGTCTGGAGCTTTGCCTCCGGATATATGCTCCATCATTCCAGGGGGACCACATACCTGAATTAACAATAAATCATACCATATTAATTGATAGCGAATGCTTTGATTCTTATCCATAACTTCTTTGTCAGCAAATCAAATCCGTATCGCTAAACGCTTTGACATACTAATTCTCAATCTCTTAGGAAACATTGTCCATTATGATGGAAACAGATATACAACATCTGCATACTCCAAAATCAGAAGGAATAAAAAAAACACTAACTAAATTACTGAAACGATATAGAGTTTCTTTCACGTCATCATGAGTGATTAAGAAAAAAGAATATAACATAGACACAAGGGAAGAAGATATAGAAAGTGATTTTAGAAACAGTTTCTTTCAAAAAAGACGAGCAATGGTTATGAAGATTGTAAGGAAACTTACAAGGATAAGTGTATCGTCCGCAGGAAGAGGTAAGCCTTTTAGAGCCATATCCTTTGAAATGTAACCTACTCCTCCTTTCCAGTTTTTAGTAGGATTGTCAACAGTATAGAATACCTGCCGATTTTAAACATTTCGATTTTTAAAAAAAGAAGAGTGTGTTTGCTAATAGTCACCAGCTAGTAAAATAGGCAATTCAAGAGGATTTTACCTTCAAATTAGGGTGGCTAGCCTGAAGTACATCGAGCTTTTGCTTGAGAAGTATATCATCCGGAGAAACATTGGCATAAACCAATGTTATCTGTGCACACGGAGAAATTGTAGATTTCCATGTTAGGATATCTTCTTTTGTGAAAAAAAGAAAGAAAGATAGATATAAACTGGTCACCTGCGTGTTGTCCTCGGGATTCTTCAAAATGACATCAATCACCTGAAGCATTGGAGTAATCCCACTTCCACCAGCAATCTTCAAGTTAAAAATAGAAAATGGATAGCAAACACAGAAATACCAGTCAGAGTTTATTACATTGGCTTGTAAGCATAATACACAAAATAGCCACAAGTCAGTAAATCATGTTACTAAACGGAATACTAGAAATGCAACCTCACGAAAAACTGAATTTCTAAGGATTTGCATTTCAATACAAGAGAGAAAGTGAATGATACTATACGTTGAGAAAAGGAAAAAACTACTAGTGCAGTCCATATCTTCAAAGTTCCACTTCCATATAAGTAAAAGATTGTACGTAAGAAACTTCAATAAACTTGGTTGTAACAAGGGAACATACCATGCCAATATGTTTCTTCATATTAGGCGAATATTTGAACTTTTCAATGGGTCTTCAAGAAAGAAAAGGTAGAAATAGTTAAAATACATACAATAAACAACAATCAACGATCACCAACCGCAGTTAAGTAAAGGCCAACAGTCAAGAAACTATACCCTTTCACTTCCAACACATCCCCCGGTTTTAGGCTGGCAAAATGCTGACTCATTTTTCCATCTGGGTATACCTGTAAAAGCAGTGAACACATCAAAATAAATTCAAGACAAATCGAGGAAATCAGATCAACCATAACACATCCACTTCTTTGGTAGAGAGTAGCAAAAGCGGAGAGATGCACATGGCTATTAAAGGATATTCATACCTTAATCAGTAAATCAAAATAGCCCTTAGCATCTGGATCTGATATAGGAGTGTAACTGAGATTAATTCACAAACACAAGATAAATAAGGTTAATAGATGCCTCCCGTTAAATAAGCTTTGTCGTAGAAAGCAAGAAAAGTATTGATCTGGAAGATGTATTTTGCAATATAAGTTTCTATACTGAGTAATCCAAAAAATGGAAATCTAGAATGAAGATATCACAACAAGTTTAGCTGAACTTACGGTCTAATGACATATTTGGTTTTCCCTTCAGCATTATAGCCTAAAGGAGCCCTGTAGAAAGGAAAAGGAAACAGGTTGGATTTACACGACTCCAGTTGAAAGAATTTCCCAAGTTGTCACAAAAAAATTTGTGTTACTGTAAAGTGGTACGAGAGAGAAAACAGCGTACCTTGTCAGGAGACAAGAAGCAACATGTAGACCCAAGTTGGTTGAGGGGTCAAATGAGAATCTATATTTCAAGGCAAAGGCAACCAGAGTTAATCGCCACGTTTAACATTAAAAAAAAAGGACAAATACAGGAGCATTGCCGAAAACAATATGTATAGGAGCTTAAAAAGCTTTAAGCTAGTAATTAACTACAGACATAAAAAAATGCAGAATCCAACCATATCAATGGCACCAATGCCCATCACTGAGATATGGATATAAGTATAGACGGTTAAACAAAACACCAAAGATATCTTCATAAATGCATAACCCCATATGCAGTAATATAGGGATGCAGATTACTTAATACATGTTGAAAATTACACGAGAAAGGAGATAAGACCTGAACAACTTGGTGTTGTGGCTAACTGTAGCAGTGTCTTGAAGCTTGAACTCGAGCCACTTATCAGGGTTTAGAGCTGAAATCGGACAGAAAAGATACCAAGGAAAGGAAAAAAAGAAACGTCTTAGATATGATAGATCCCGACGCTAAAAGACGATAAAACAAAAACAAAGAAAAAACACTGATCATCATAGGAGTAGACCAGTAGCAAAAACCTTTTCAGATATTAGTAGAAAGCAAGGTAAAAGAAAAGGCGCGGTGAGAGTATAAAACAGCTCACCTGTTTTGGGTCCTGTCTCTTCCTTAGCTTGATCCAGATAAACCTGTGAGATCACAAAGCAGAGACGAGAGTCAGAAAGTTCTAATCAAACAAAAGGCCAATACTGTATTACGAAGATGTATATGGATCCATGTGTTTGTTCCTCTACACTCAACAAGCTTGGGCAAAACAAAAGAGAATTTCAAATGATCTAAGACGACTGAAACAAAGAATAAGGTTGACCAGATTGTTGCCGGAAGTGAGGTAGTAGCAGGAGAATCCGCCGGAAAGTGCCGCCATTGCGCCGGCAGAGAATCGGAAAGTGCCAAGAGCAGATTTGCTTGGGGATCCGAATGCGGCAATCGGAGCTGACCTAGCGAGTCGCCGGAAGAAGGAGGTGGCCATAGTGGTTCAGTATCAGATCTCGGAGAAGAAACAAAGGGAGCGAAAGTGTGTGAGAGGGTTTTAGAACCTTTGTGAATGACACACCTAGCGTGGAGAGAGAGTGAATACTCTCCTACGGAGATGTGTACGTAATAACGGTGGAATTCCCCGCACAACGAGACTTGTAATTTCTATCAAAATGATTCTTACTATACATGAAATAAACAACACTCTATTTTGGTGAAAAGATCCTTACGATTTCGTTCGATGTTTATACAACGCATTGCAAAGCGTTTCATGTTTATAATTATTTTAACAAGTGTTTATATTGATTAGAACACAGCTATAAGTTTACTAAATCAAATCTTCCATATAAATTGCTGTTGTAAGAAATAACTTGGAGCAAATACGTCCGTACGGAGAGCAGTCAAAGGACTCTCTGCGATTCAAAATAAGGCATCGAAACCATAGCAATATCGTTTGATTTCTCTAAGCATCAAATTCGTAACTTTGTAGCTACAAACTTGAGAGAGAGACACCGGCTTGTTGTTTTGCGTGAACATTGCCAGAACCCTGATCTACCCACGTTGAGATCAGATGATGAGCAATGGCAAATGGCCCCGGGATGAACATAGGAGCGAGCTCACCGCTTTCGAGATTGAAATCAGTTGATAGACTCTGGCCTCTCTCCACACCTTTACAGATCTGCTCTATCTTTGAAGCCGCTGTTCTTTGCGCCTTCCTATATTCTGCAAACGCCAGTGCTTTCTTCACATCTTCTCTACTGTGCCATTGAGCATCTGCACGGAAAACATGCTGGTAGTAGTTAAAAAGCTAAGCTCAACGTGTAAGTGTTTAAGAAACTCTGACACTCCAAAGGAGTTGAAGTAACCCTACCTTCTAACTCTTCCTTGTCTACGTTTATGTCAAGAGTCTTGGCGTAAGCAAAGAACCCGAGCATCAATTGGCATGGCATGCTACTTGGTCCCACTGCAGTGTAAGACAAGCATCGTTTCTGTTTATTTGCAGTTCAGAAAAAGCTTCCTAAAGCATTTTTGGCATTAGAAACAAAAGTTCCGAAACAAAAGAGGCAGGCAATGGTCTAGGAACGCATCAGAACAGAGTGTGGAAGTTGTTTGTGTTCAAATTGAAGGAAATGACAATTAGCCAGAATGTATAAGTGAAAAGTTAAGTATCGACGCTATTGGAAGTTAGATAAAACCACAATTCAAGAGAATCAAACCGATAAACACGAATGATACAAGGCTCCATTTCATAATCTTCAAAGAAGAAAAACAACGTTCATCAATATGAGACTCATGCATTGAACATTAGCTAAGGAGACTTCGTAAACCACAAGCTAACAAAGACTAAGATGGAATGATATAAATGGAAGACAGAGAAAGAAACCGTAGAGCAGCAATTATATGATAACAACACTAGTCAAATTTACCAGGCCAAGGCTGAGAGCTATGGTAGACAACTTCTCCTACTTCAATGCCTGTCTCTTCCCATGTTTCTCGTCTCACAGCCTCTTCTAAGCTTTCCCCTGGCTAGCAAAAAGCAGCATAGATAACAAATTAACAATAATATACGTAACAAGAGAGATGGTTTAGGGTGTGAGAGGTTTGATACCTCAATAAATCCAGCTAAGCAACTCCACATCCTGGGTACATATCTAGACTGTCTGCTTAAAAGTGCGCGATCATTTTCTCGATCAATAACCAACATTATAACCACCTGGTCACAAAATGTGGAAGAAGATCAAGCAGCCATCAAAGCAAGTCAAGGAAAATGGAGGAACGCAGCATGAATATATATATATACCGGGTCAACACGTGGATAAACCCGCTTCTTGCATTCCTCGTTTGAGCATTGTTTTCTTCTGCCTGCTTCCTTTGGAACAGTTGTAGCTCCACAAGATCCACAAAACCGTGATACATTGTGCCACTCAAGCAGTGCCCTGGCCTGTCACATATAATAATGTATACGCAGAAGTAAGGATAATACATATCAAAGACAAGTTAAAGCAAAGGTGATGAAAGAGCTTCACATACGTGGCCGGCAATAGCCAATTCATCCATAGCGCGTTGATCAGCCCAATCAGCAGCTACCATTAGTGTCCGAAGCTCGACGAAACAAAGCTTCCTACTTGCCAATTCGCTATCTTCTACTTCTTTCGACGAGGAGAGATCGACAGCCCAACACACCAAATCTTCCTCCGCGTTGGGTCCTAAATACACGAGCGAGTTCTCGTCCAGATCAACCCCACGACTCGCCAGAAGACCTTTGCAATCAGCCAAGCTGACCCATCCCAGATGCCAAACAGGCGTCGTGGAAGCGTCTCCGCCGTCGGAGAACACCAGTGGACGGCCTTTGCTAAAGGGAAGGACTTTGAAATCTGGGGAAGGCGTGGGGTGGTTAGGGATTACTGGGATCAAGGATTTTAGGGATTCGAAAGCGGAGGCAGGTGACAAGGAATCTGTGGATTTTGGGGTTCTGGACCTCAAGGGATTGCCTGCGTACGCGTGGGTTCTCAGGTTCATCGACATTGTGAGAGCTGAGAGTGTTGTTCGTCTAGTCACGGATCTGGAGAGAGTGAGATACGAAGAAGTGGAAGAACAAGTGAGGAAGAGTGCAAGCATCTCTGTTTTCTTCTCCCATGATCGCGCTTGATGATGATGATGTAAGAGAGAGAGACCCCAAGCTGAGTGAGAAATTACAAACGATGATTCAGACGAGTCTCGTCCTCACACGTGTCAAGGCTATGTCTCGCACACGTTTCAATTTTGCAATCAGTCAGTTATGCGCAACCGTCGGGCTATTTTGTAAAAATATCTCTAGTTTTTTTTTAATGCTGTATTTTTTTGTCAACTAATTTTTTTAATACAACTGACTTAACCACACGTTAGAGGCTTGGAGGTGTATTAAGGAAAGTAGAATTTTACTGGATTCCAGTGAACCTGTGAGTGAACGACCACAAGAAATCAAACACCACTGCGTCTACCGGTGACGAGCCAAACGTGAAGCTTTACTACTAGATGAATTAGTCTTACATAAATACTCCAATGTAAAGTGAAAATCAAATCCGAATGATACCAATCCAAATCAATGAAACTCTCTAGAGTTTAAATTCGGGAGGGTTTGTTTTCTCATCACAAAGTGACATTATTGAAAAGCCTTTTCAACCTTCGAGGCTGAGGGTGGATGTCAACCACGCGCACAACTCATCCATCTCCTGTGGGATTGTGTAGTGACCAAGTCCACTGTAAGCTTTAAAGGTCGTCTTCTTAAACCCATGTGTTGTCAAGGCCTGTGAAGATTTCTCCCCAAACTTGAACGGTACCACATCATCACCTGGAAACCAAAGGTACACATGAATCAGAATGACAACAGGAAGACGAGAAAATCTTCAAAATGTAACCCTTCTTTCACTTGTATCGGTCTTAGAGAATGCCTTGCACTTACAGTAAGTCATGATTTAATATGCCAAAGATTTAATATGTTTGGCATATAAGTATACTGAGTGGTGATACATTTCAAAGTTTTAAGGCTAATGTTACCTTTTCCATGACAAACTAAAATGGGAAGCGATGCAGCTCGGTTCTTGATCTGTTCCTCTTCTAGTTTGCCAGCCAGTGTCCTTTGAACAAAAAAATAGGGATACATTGCCAAAGTCACTCAAGTATCCAGTTTATCATTAAAGCTCGTAAACTAGCAGAACGTTACGACTTGGAACAAAGAGGAAACTTACTTTGCACAAGGAAGCCACCCGCTTAAGCCAATGACTGTGCTTAAATTGATAGGGTAAGGATTGCCATTTCCATATTTGCCGAGGGCAAAACAAGTCGCAGAATATAGAGACGTCCCCGCACCCATGCTGAACCCTCCAACACCTAATTTAACTTTGAAAAGGGAAAGATAACACAGTTTTAGAACTGGGTTGATGGGTTCAGTATGAAACCGAATTAGGCTCAGCCGTTATAGTCGAACTTAAATGGCTGACCTGCCTTTCGCTCCGCATTATATAAAATTACTTATAAGAGTCTAGATAAAGTAAATGGAATGTGTAAGTGCAATAAAGAAGAGAATATCTTAATTCTAACAGTACTAGAAAGTTCTCTTTGTCGTGCTTACTCGAACTTCTTACTATTTCAGTGAGCACGTAAAGGGAAATGAAAAAGCAAGTTCGGAAGGAAAAATTACTGTCAGCAGGCTCATTCGACAACAAGTTTGCAACATGTGCGGCAGCCACATCCAGTCCTTCTACATCATCAGGTCCATCTTCATTGATATCCACAACATCAAACCCTGCATAAATTACAGTAGCAAGTCATCAGGTATTTTTCAGAGTTGATATTCGTGTACGAGTCTGATGATAGTGTCTATAGAGAAAGGTGGAGAATACTACATCTGTTATATCAAATATGTATTGCCTCTCAACAAAGAGAGAAGTATCTTTTTGGTCGAAGGTAAACTATATTGCTGACCGAAAAAAGTAAGATTTTGTAGAAACGTGTCCCTTTGTATAGCATAGCAGAAGACTAACTTTTGCATAGAGATTCCAATTTTTTAGAAAGAACAATAGAATGATTCTTTGGTCTAGTGATGTGGAGCCAAACCAACGATGTGTTGGCTAATACTCTCAACTATTTGGTTGAGTACCTTGCGTATAGCCTTAGAGAGTAAGTTTTATTAATAAATTGCAAATTTCAAACCAAAATTTGGGTATGATTGGCACATTCATTTGCAAGAACATGAGTAAATTTAATCGCAACTCTCTTTAACCTCCCTTTCAATTTCGATTAGTAATAGTTTTCACTAACCAGAATGAAAGAAGAATGCTATGTAGCAAATAACTTACAAGCTGTGGAGGGAAAACCACCAAACAAACTTATTGGTTGAGAAGGAGCAGTCGGGCATATCCACTTGATCTACATAACAGAAACAAAGATGGGTTACTATTGATAAACACGTTTAAAATAATTAAGGCAACTGCTGGAGATCATTTTTAACTCACATTTGGAAGGGGAAGGGTCTCCAAAAGCTGGGACCAGCTGCAGCCAGGAAAATAAAATAAAAAGAGACTTAAGGTCATGACTGCCAACTTTTCAAACTGACAAGGCGTAAACTTGAACACTAGCATTAGCCACACTCATTACTGAAAGACATTAGAGTATAGGATATATCAATTATTAAGAAAAGCGTCCCGGATCTAGACTGGGAACCGTAATAAGGAAGCCATGTACAGTGAGTAAACTACGATGCTAGCTGATTCTCCAAAATAAAAACGAAAGTCAGTCAGAGATAAAAGAAGTACCTGGAGCCATTGTCGCCAAGACCATGTAGCCAGACAATAGTAGCTTGGTGTTTTCCTTTGGGCCTAACCACATGAGTTTTCCCAAACTCTACCGCTCTTCTTAAATTCCTGCCTGAAAAAAATGTTGCAACTCAGAGTTTGTTTTTTTTTTTTTTTTCTTTCTATTGTTC
>KE156037.1:96263-119534 GCA_000411075.1 Sisymbrium irio
GCAGCAAAGAAAAGAGGAATGTACTAACTTGAACCAACTGCAGCACCAGAGAAGCTCATTTTCGGATGACAAGCAGTGATGGGAAGAAGCGCTTGTGGGAAAATTTCAGGAAGACCCTGCAGGGAAAGGAGGAACACATCAACTAATTTACAAAAAAATCAAAACAAAAACCACATTGTTCAAACCAATAATCTAAAGAGAAATAAACCTTCAGAACTTCAAATTGAGACGAATATTTTAGAAACTAAACGAAAATTATCCCTTTTGTTTCCAAACTATATTCTATTCATAAGACGGATAACTTCTAGAAATCCAGAGAAATCCGAAACTTTTAAATTATGAAGCTCTTAAAAAAGAGAAGATTCAATAAGAATATCGAGTCACCGGAAAAATTCATTAAGATACAAAATTTGGCGTTGGCTTTATCACAAATTGTAAAAACGATATACTATATTGCAGAGAGTAAGAAATTGGTGAAACGCACAGGACAATCCAGAATTAGATCTTACCTGAGACAGTACCTCGGCGAGGTTAATCGACGGACAATTCTAAGGAAGCCAAAAGACACAATCCTGAGCTTCGCAGCAATCCATGTATACAAACTTTGATGTGGCTGGCACTTTCTTTTTTTACTTAGCGCCCCCATCATTATTAATTTCTTTTCACTTTTATCCCCGAACCTTTTGTTTCGATCAGTCTCTACCCTAATAAGAGAATTTTGGAGATCCGGTTTACTTGTTTTTTTTTTTGAACAAACCGATTTTGGTTTAAGGCTTTCATCATTCTATACTAGGCTTCTGCCTACAATGCTTTCCTACTTTTGAGTTGTGTTTGTGTCTGTAATATTTAGTTCCATCCAAAAGAAGTTAAGTAGGGACAGCATGAATTAGTTGGACAGCGTGAATTTTTTCATGAGCGTTGTTATTGATAGTAGCTAAAGCTAAACAAAATGTTGAAATTACCTATTTTGTTCAATCCTAGGCATCTCGATTTTGCTTTATATTTTGAGTTGGGTTTACCTATGCTTAGACCTCTCCTCTAATGTTAAATTTTATACAAGAGGATGATCAAATGGAAGGTAAACCAAAAAGATATGAGTTTTCATCAGGGTCACTAAGCAAAGAAAAATGTTGAAACCATCAGTTTTGTTCAATCCTAGTAATAAAATTGTGGCTTATTACACATATATCAAAAGGAACAAACCAAAATTTTAGCGCGGAGAAATGGGAGATATGATACTAGAGCAAATGGACGGTAAACGAAAATGCCTTTCCCTCTGAATATGCAATTTCGGGATATTTACTACGCGTCGTACACCTGTAGTTGCACCCTCATCATCATCAGCTGCCAAAAGATCGACCACAACAAGTTGGGAATCTGGCGGCTCATGCACCGGAACTCTACCTTCAAGCATCTCAATCACCATAGCCATACTAGGCCTATTCTTAGCCTTCTCCTGTATACACCAAAGAGCCACACACACCAGTTTCATCACTTGCCCTTCATCACCTACTTCCCTGGCTTCTATCAGCCGTTGATCTACAATCTCCATGACTTTCCTTTCCCTCATCTTCTGGTTCACAATCCTCGGAAAATACTCCAACTTCTTCCTCTTCCTCTTCTCCTTACTCCTTGTGTTCGTTTCCTCAACCTCTACCCTCATAATACTTCTCCGTCCTCCGATCATCTCGAGTAACACGATTCCGTAGCTGTACACGTCGGACTTCTCCGAGATACCGTGTTCTAGAAGCCACTCTGGGGCTAGGTATCCGCAGGTGCCGCGGATATCGGTTACAACTCGGCTCTCGTCTCTAGCAACCAGCTTGGAGAGTCCGAAATCTGTTACCAACGCTCTGTAGTTCTCGTCTAGTAGAATGTTCTCTGGCTTTACGTCTAGATGCAAGATCTTGGATCGACAATCATGGTGAAGATATGCAAGTGCCCTAGCTACATCGATTGCAACTCGGTACCTTTGGTCCCAAGACAAACATCCTCGGGATCTTCTGTTTCCTCCTCTATCCTGAAAAATCCAGATGTCGAGAGAAGAGTTTGGTATATACTCGTAGACGAGGAATCTTTGGCGGTTCACACTAGAATAACCAAAAAGACGAACTAGATTCTTGTGCTGCACGGAAGCTATGGCAGCTACTTCGGATCTGAACTCTCTCTCTCCTTTCTCTTCTCCTTCGATTCTCTTTACAGCGACTTGACTTCCGTCTTTAAGAACTCCTTTGAAGACCGAGCCTGATCCACCTTTTCCTATTTGGAACCTGAAACCGTCGGTGGCTTCTTCAAGATCCTCGAGCTTGAATTTGGTTGGGACTCCGGCGACTTTTCGAAGGAAACTGTACTCGATGCGGAGCTCTCTTCCTTCCGAGACGTACCTAGATTCAAGGATCTTCCTCTCTCTGTTGTAACGGCTCCGGATTATGAGGAAACAGATCACAGCGAGGATCAACGAGATGTCAACGCCGGCGATCAGGTAAAACGTCTTGGAGAGTTTTAGAGAAACTCGGGACGCTATTATCACCACGAGAAGGGCTAAGATACATATAGTAGCGATTATGTTTGCTTTCTTGTCCTCCATTAGAGGCTTTAGAGCAGCTTCTCTGGCTTCATTTTTATTTTTCAGATGACCATCGTGACTCCTCTTGCGGTGATGAACGATTAGAAAGGAAATATTTCAAATTAAATAAATACAACAAGGTAAATCTTATCGTTTTTTTGGTGTTGAATTGAATTATATATTTTGGTTTGTTGAAATTATTTTGTCTACAATCGAGATTCCGTCTTTTGAATAATATTTCATTTAATGTATAAATATCAAAAGCTGAAAGAGTTGTTGTTGAATTTACGGCCAACTATAATAATATTTATTTTCGTTAGACAAATATAATAGGACTTAAATTATAGAGACGTGTTCTGTCTAATGTACAATATAGGTTAGGTTTGTCATCAATTGTCTGAAAATGAGCCCCTAGCATCTGCAAGTTGTGCCAGGTTGTATCGTTCAATAATCGATCGAGAGCGTGCTGAAAAAACATTCAAAACGTTTTGGAAAAATTGTCATATTGGGTTGTGAGTTCTGAATCAAGTAGTATTGTAACTTAAACGGATTAAGAGTTATCAGGTTAACACCTACGAATCAGTAAGACAGCATGCCGATTGATTATTTTAACTAATATAACTGAGTTTTATTTAGCATATATTTTAGTTTTTTTTTGTCAAATTTAAATATATACTTTTTGCTTATTCCCAATGTGTTGTTTGTGAATATTTAATTTATTATATGTAAAAACTTATTTTAAATTGGATGTGATATAATTTGTCTACCTTAAGAAAATTTCCGATACTATATTATTATTTGCCGGACGTGAGCCTTTTTGTTGACTTTGAAATTACAGCTGAAATGAAATAATTTAATAATTATGTTGGCTTCGTAGACTAACTTCGCCGGTCGGAAACATGCCTTGGTCGGTGGACTCCCGCTCGCGTTGCTCATCTACATATTTTATGATAACTATTGGGTATTTGGGTTGAACCGTAGCCATGTAGAGTATTCGATCGTTTTTACTTAACCTTTGATCATTTAATATAATATAAATGAGCAATAAGAAATTTTTGTGGAATTTAACAAATTCGAGTTAAAAGAATGTGTATGGATAATTTTTCATCGTTAAGTATTATTTATTCAGGAAAAGTTTTGCTTTTTTGTCTTTTTCTAACTTCTAAGTCAACGCCTTTGTTGTGGTTAGATGAAGCCCTTTTTGCTTTGGTTGGCTTCATCTTTCGTTTATCACGTATGGTCAACGTAATCAGCCATACGATATCACTTCCCATTGGTTTGGCCGACAAGACGAAAACAAAAAGCCCGACTCAATGCTTCGTTTTCATTTTATAGGATATTTTTTTAACATACTAGTATTTAAAATTTTGACTTCTTCAGATTTAAACTTTATTCGAAAGATTTAATCACAAGAAATTAATATTCAGACTAGGATTGAGTTGAGCACGATTATTCAAAAAAAAAAAAAGTTGCTGCCATGTATTGCTTTTTCAAGTATAAACCTATTTCTAAGTAAGGTGAGGCTATTGCCTTATTGGTTGAGTGATATGTACGAATTTTGGAATCGTCAAAAGTCAAAACAAGATTTAAAATGATTGGATATATATGCCTGCAAGGCTGCAATAAACGCGGTGAATGAAAATGTGATAGCGATAACATACATTCCAGACTAGATATTTGTTTAAGCATTTATTACAATCGAAAATAATACATAGTACAGAAAATAAGAACTCTAAATGTCATATGAACGCGATTATTTTACTTGAGGAAAAGATTCGCATGTGCACCTTCGAATTCGCTGCAAGGCTCCAAACGAACACAAATCTTGAAAGTTTGAAAGATTTCTATCCCTAGTGGCTTTACTTGTCAACGCTCGATGTCTTGATTTGTAATGTATCCATGGAAATATAATTATTACACCCAGAAATTAGTATAGACTCATTTTCGGTACTGCATCTATTGGTTGCGTCTCAAGGTCGTTGGATTGTTGGGAGGAATCGTCGACTATAAAGTATAATAAGACGTATGGAAAAACCTGGTTGAGGTCATTTGGCCACTGATGAAGTGCCTTTACACACACACACACATAAATCCATATGTTTTCAGTTAAGTTGGAAACTTTTGGTTTAAGATCATCTACAGGATAACATTTCAAAGTACTATATATCCAAAGTATGATTCTAATTAAGGTCACTTTAATATCTTGTTGGCATATACAAGATTGTAAATTCCTACAGGATACTTAACTAGCCAGTTAAGGTTGGATTTTCCTACAAGTTATTCAAGACCATCTACTAATTAAAACTTCCGTATTTGTATTGACACTCTCGTACTCGGTCTTTCCAGATTGTGCAAAACTGTTTTGTATGAAAATATAACAAAATATATAAAGAATTATGATTGTTTTCATTTTCATATTTTTTCAACTCTTATCGGAAGCCTAACCGAATCTTAGTCTTGTCATCGAAAAGTTATAATAACTTAAAATTTTATAAGCAAAGTTCACTGTTCAATACATCATAACTTAAGCCATAACTTCAGGAGTTTGAATATGCAACATTAAGTGTCTCTGAGGATACGCGCTTTGACTTTTGAACTCATATATATGTTATTGAAACTGCGATGAATAGAAAAGCTTATAAACCCAAAGTTGTCACAAAACCATATAAGGAGACACCACCCTTAGCACAATATTGTTTCCAAGTCCAAAATTACGCTACACGATGCAGAGGTTACAGATTAGTTCTCGGCCATCCGAAGAGTTTCTGATTAACCTCTCGTCGGATTCCTCAAGCCCTGAAGGTGTCGTGGTCTATGACGTTGCCAAGAAGGAGCTGCCGCTTCACAATACTAGTTACAAGTCTGTTAATGGAGAGAAAGCTATTCACATAATCCCTCTTGTTCTCTTTCTTTGTGCTTTTGTTCTTTGGGCTTTTTCAGATGCTACCACTAATAACGTGCAAACGTAAAGCAATGACCTTTTGTTAATCTCTGATCACTTGATAACGTACGATATTTATGATTTTAATTACAATATTTATATGCTTGGATTCTTTATTTGCTTGGTCTCTTATTTACGGCATGAAAAAAAATAACGGTGATCATTTGATTTGATTTCCGTTGCTAACTCTATGGCTAATTCGTGGCTACAAAGATATAACATACTCGATTTTTAGGGTAGAAACACTCTAGGATTTTTGATATTTACCCCAAATTTTGTTCTTAAGAATCTTAAAAATCAAAACATTTCAAAAACCAGATAAAACCGTAGAAATTTAAACTGTTGTAAACTTGTAACATTTCCAATCATAGAGCCGTTGATTGATCAAAAACGTAATGTAATTGTTTCACCCAAACTTTGGTAACATGTAAATAATTAACCCCGAAAAAAAAATACGTTCGGTTTATTAAGCCGGCAATATGACTAAACCAATCCAATTCGGTTCATAATTTGGATTCGGTTTAATCTGTAAACCTAATCGAACCGGCTACTTCTCTAATCCATCGCTCGCTGTCGTGGTCTCACTCTCTCTTGGAGATGAGCTTTTGCGCGGGTCATCGTTCCATCAAAAACCAAACTTCATCTATCTCCCGACTTCTAAAGCTTCGAAGCTTCCTTTAACGTTCGAAGAAACCTGTAATGGTGATTAGCAGTGGCGTATGTATGGCCCGTACTTGTTGCTTGAGACTGCAACCTCCGTGCCTTGTATTGCGCCGGAGATTCTGCGTAGCCACGGCTCTGAACGGGACCACTTCGATTAAGAAGAGAAACTCCGAGAAGGAGAAGGTTATTGTGATTTCTGGTCCCACCGGCGCTGGCAAAAGCAGACTTGCTCTGGAGCTAGCTAAGCTTCTCAATGGCGAAATCATCAGTGCCGACTCCGTTCAGGTCCAGTTCAATTTCATTCCTTTCCCTTATCTTTACTTTGTTTAATCTCTGCTTAAGCTATTATAGCTCACTATGGTTGGACCCATGTTGTGCTGAAGTTGAAGTTTCTTTCTTCTCCTCACTTGTTTCATCAATTCCACAACTTTGGTGTTTGTAAAAAGGTTCTTACTTTCTTTTGCTTGACCACAGGTGTACCGAGGCCTTGATGTTGGGTCAGCCAAGCCATCAGCAAGCGATAGAAAGGTATTCTTCTCATATATATTTGGTCATTTTCTATCTGATGGTGGTGGCATTAATCAGTTTTTTTATGAAAGTTTTTACCTTTGAGCTATGTTACAAATTATTCAGGTGGTGCCTCATCATCTTATTGACATTTTGCATCCATCTCAAGGTTTGTCTTCAGTTCTCGTTTCTCCTCTGTGGATGTTGCAAACGCCACAAATGTTAATGCTTCTGATACTCATGTATGCAAATCCGGAAACTTCACCATTTTTCGTGCTTTATATAGACTACTCTGTGGGGCAGTTTTACGATGATGGAAGGCAAGCTACTAAAGATATTCTTAGTAGAGGGCATGTTCCCATAGTTACTGGTGGCACTGGATTGTACCTGCGATGGTATGCCAGGAGATTATATACTTGTCTTGTGCCCTTTTGTCTATGTTGAAAGCGATCAACATTCACTGCCAAATCTCATCTCACCATTTATAAAATGCTCTCGTTAATGTAAGGTTTATCTATGGGAAGCCAGATGTGCCGCAATCTACTCCAGAGATCGTCTCTGAGGTCCACGATATGCTAATTGACTTTCAAACCGAACATAACTGGGATGCAGCTGTTGAGTTTGTGGTCAATGCTGGCGACCAAAAAGCCTCTTCTTTACCTCGTAATGATTGGTACAGACTACGGCGTAGCCTCGAGATACTCAAGGTTTGATAATTATCAGCTTCAATTGTTGTTTATTATAGCTAAAACAGACATAACCTGTTCAGGAAATGAACTCATGAAGCACCAGTTTTTGAGTGCATGGCTGTCTGGTTGAAAGAGTTACTTTGTATTGTCTTGCTTCTGTAGATACATGATTTTATACTCGAGAGGTAAAGTGTTCACGCTTTTTAAAATTATACGTTGGTTTCCCTGGCAGTCAACTGGATCTCCTCCGTCTTCCTTTCGCGTTCCATACGATTCTTTTCGAGAAAATATGAATTCTCCTGATGCCAATGACTTCGATGGGAATGGTTCATCTGCTGATATCTCTATCCAAAACATAGAGACAGATTTGGACTATGACTTCCTTTGTTTTTTCCTGTCAAGCCCACGGGTTGATCTCTACAGATCTATTGATTTCAGATGCGAAGACATGCTTTCAGGTAATTAACTGCAGCTACTTAATTTTTAGTAATAACTAGCAAGGATACAATTGCATCCCCATGGGCCATGGCACCTTAAAGTATAAGGCTTTTCTCGTCTGATTCTTTTAATGTTAACCATAAAAAAAAACAGTTTGCATGCTCTTTCCTGTGTTGTATACTCTTTTGTATACGTTTGTTCAGCATTCCCTCTTGAGTTCGTTTTTCCTTAATGCTTTTTATCTCTCAACTCTAGGTGCTAATGGAGTTTTGACAGAAGCTAGATGGCTTCTTGATCTTGGTCTTCTTCCAAACACAAATTCTGCAACTAGGGCCATTGGGTACAGACAGGTAAACTCTTTTTTATCTGTATGATGATCATTGTGCACGATCATTGCAATTAGCCCCGAGGGGTCTGCAGCGGATACCGTCTTAAATGAAGCATGTCCATTCCAGTGAAGAATATCGATTTCGTTCTAGAAATTGCTTGACGGCATGACATATAGCAGCTTTTGTTTTTAAGTACTATTAGCATATATTTACCAAATTGGTTGAGATAGAAAGGAGGTCCAGTCTATTCTTACCTAGTTGAAAAAATGCTTTACTTTACGAGTTTATCATATCAATTTATTTGTACTCGAAGTACTTTGATACTGTTTTAGATCAACAATGGAAATATAATTCCTCGTTTTCAGGCCATGGAATATCTATCAAAATGTCGTCGACAAGGGGGTGTTAGTTCCCCTGGAGAGTTTTTTGGTTTTTTGAACAAATTTCAGCAGGCGTCTAGGTGATTCCTCTACGTAAACTTGAAGTATTTCTAGAGTATAAGCTTCTGCCTTCTGCACACTGATTCATGTCTTCACTATGTTTGCTTGATCAATGCGCAGGAACTTTGCCAAAAGGCAAATGACATGGTTCCGGTGCGAGCCTATGTACCACTGGCTTAATGCTTCAAAACCTCTGGTATGCATCTTCTGAACCTATTCAATCTCTCATGTAACTATTGGTTTGCTTGTCAAGCATGGGTGGCTAATCCTTTGTCACCGCAGGATTCAATACTTGAATTCATCTATGATGCTTATTGGAACGACGCAGAGACGCTGGTAGTGCCCGATTCTCTCATTATGAACAAAGACTTAAGAAGTTCTCGAGAAGCTAATGAGCTAAAGGCTTACCGCCCCGGAAATAGGTACAGAGATCAATTTACTCAAGTAGTCCTTTTTTTGTTTTGTTGTTATATTCATTTATGGGTTGTGAGTCTGGTTATGTAGGCATTTCGTAAGACGAGAGGACTGTTCTTCGGTGTTAGAGTGGATAAGATATGAAGGATGTAAGACTGATGTTTCGTGTGTGGAAGGAACAGCAAGATAACCACTTGTGTTCATTCTATCCGGAGAAGCCAAACAGTGTAGGATGTAAGACTGATATTTCATGTGTGGAAGGAGCAGCCACATATTACGTTCATTTTATCCGGAGAAGCCAAAAACCAAAACTGCAAGTGTTTTTGTCTAATGAATTTTTGAGTAGAGAAAATTTTAGGTCATGTTTTTGTTTGTGTGAACAAACAACTTTTCGTCTATTTTTGCACTTGGAAATGTCAAAATCAATACTCATACGTTATGGGAGTTCATTTCGACGTTTGAACCGAATTTGAGTTAAATGTGCATAATCTTACAGTATATAGCTAATTCAGATAACGCTGAAAAAGTTAACAGTTGAGTGTCATCTTCCATTGTGAATCATGAAAATGTAAAAAAAAAAAATACTGCAAAACAACGACATGTGATTATTTATTATAACAATTTTTTGGTACGTTTGAAACCAAAATATGGACCCTGCGAGTGCGATCTCAATTTCTCTATTATATTCAAATGTTAAGTCATAAGTGGGAATTATCTAAGCCACCTGACCTGACCTGACCGGACCAGATCATCCCCATAACGCTTTCTCTTTTCTCCTGAACTTTTTGCTTGATAGAGAATAAGTAATTGATGCCGAATCTTTTGGCACACCCGAACATGCACTTTGCTCGTGCCGCTCACCAACAATAAATAAATAACAAATCTTATTTTATTCTTTCTTAACGTCATTATATTGATGAAATTGCTAATAAATATTATACAGTACATTTCTATACTATTGGGAGCACAAAAACGATCCAACGCAGCAATCAATAAATGGATCTATTTAATACTCTTTTTTTATAATGATAATCCATCCTCTTAAACACATTTTCATAATTAAATCACCGTGAGATATAATAATTCTCTAAAATTTGTTGAGAATTAATCTTTTGGCAGCCTGCATTGACTTATCTTATGTACAAGTACAACACATGATGTTCCAACAATTTCTTCTTATTTTTTCACTGAGATTTACAAACTAAAACTCACCAACGATTCATCACATGCAACACCGACACGAACACCCATTAAAGCGTTGAGGCCTACTCTAGAACCATGTTAAAACTCCAAATTTGTCACTCCGACTCTCCGATTCTTCTTTTTCTTTTGACTGACGCCCATATTGATTTGTTTCCCATATTGCTTCTCATGAACTGAGCCAATCACTTCGACTCGTAAATGATTTCTGCACGCTTACACCTGCCTATGTTGTCTTGTAAGCAACTCCATTGGAGATGTCAAAATATATCCTCGTGCCATGCATGTTTCACTTTATTTAGAAATGTGAAACAAAAACGCTATGATATGGTCACACTTACCACAAGATAACATAAATTTCGATTATATTAGTGTAGAAAGATTTTAAGATCTAAAAAAATAGTTATATTTTTTACATACCTTCCACCAAAACATCAAATCATAGTCACTCACCAAATTTCCCTCATCAGTCATCATCACCTTTTCTTTATGGTTATTTCACCCATTTATTAAAAGATAATATAGATCAGATAAAAGGCCATTTCTCATGCGGTTTGATGGGTAAAAATGCCAAAAAGCCCAAAAGTGGATTTCAAGTTCACAATTTTTCTCCTACGTTTTTTTTGGAATCTTTCATTTAAAATTAAAACTGATAAAGTGATATGGATTTTGTTTTGGCTTGCTGATGTGTAAACGCCAAAAAACTTATATATCTTTTTTTCTTTCTAATTAATTATATTTGCATATAATTTCTTTTTCAATTGCCCCTTTGATCCTTGTTTGGTTGCCCAGAAAATCAAAGAGGAAAAACAGAAAAAAAAAAAAAGTGAAGCTTTGTTGTTTGTGACAGCAGAATCATGGCTTTCTTTGCGTGCTAAACATTCAGTGACCAAACTTTTTCAGGTAAAAACACAATTCCCATTAAGCTCAACTTATTTTATTTCAAATTGAAAATTTAAAGTTTTCATTTTTTAGTCTCTTGATGTCTCTCTGCTTTAACGATGTAAATTCAAAGTTTTTTCTATTAGAGATTCTGTTCCCTTAATCAGTTTCTCAGTAATGAATATTGATCCTTGACATTGAGTCATCATGCTTATAATTTCATCAACATCTGACTGTTTTTTTTATCTGTTGCTGTTGAGTTTGCAATTTGAGGACTTTTCTGCAATCTACAATTGATTGAAGTTAAAAGTATCTGGATTGTGTAATCTCTCTAATAGATCTATTGGTCCAACTTACTTTCTGGATGTATCTGCACTTGTCACACACACATGATCATCATAAAATACTGCTTGCTTCATTCGAAAATTGATTGTGTGTTTATCTTGTTTTGTGGTTTCAACTCAAAGGAATGCTTATGGATAAGAAAGATGAGTTTTTTGCATATATGATGTTAAATTCTGAGCTCATGTAATGTGAAAAAAGTATTCAAGTCATCAAGGTTCTTTTTTTATTTTATTTGAAAGCAGGAATCATGAGATTCAAGAAGGGAACTAAAGTGGAAGTGTTGAGCAAATCATCGGTTCCATCTGGTGCTTGGCGATCTGCGGAGATAATATCGGGTAATGGGCATTATTACACTGTGGTCTATGATAGTGATGACTGTACAGAGAGGGTACCTAGGAAGAGTATGAGACCTGAGCCTCCTGCTTTACGAGTTCTAGACTCTTGGGCTCCTGGTGACGTTCTTGAGGTTTTTGATACTTGTTCCTGGAAGATGGCAATCGTTTCCAAGGTTTTGGAGGAAGATTGTTTCTTGATCAGGTTACTTGGTTCCTCACTCAAGGTCAAGGCAAACAAGTCCGACATTCGGGTTAGACAATCTTGGCAAGACAACGAGTGGATCATGATCGGACAGGTACTTGTTGTTTCCTCTGTTAATACATATTTATATCTCTCAAAGCCTTTTGTTTTTTTTTCTGAGCTGACATATAGTTCATACCAATTGGCTGAAGGGTGCATCGAGATTAAGCGCGCAGACTTCAACAGGAAAGTTAAGGAGAAAGGTGAATATGAAAGGCGACTATGTTTCATCTGAAAGGAGCAAAGACAAGCTCAATGAGTCTGATGTGCTTTCGACAAAAGGTCCAAAGAAACGGACATACTCTTTGGTTGAACCACACAATCAAACTAGAGAAGTCGAAGAAAATGGCAAACTAGGTAGAGCTTTAGCTGCTTATCCGCTAGAGCTTCTTAAAGGAAAAGAAGAAGAAGAAGAAGAAGAAGAAGATAGAGAGAGTGTTGCTTCTTCTGTTGGTAGTTGTAGCATGGACATGGATGGTTTATGTAATGTCTCTATCGAACCCACAGAAACCGGTAACTCTAGTGACACAGAGTCATCCTCTGGTGTCTACGGAAGAATCATCAAGATGAAGAAGTTCGGTTTTCCAGGAAAAGGGTCAAAGGCTGCTGATGTTCATAGGTTAGAGTTGGATGCATACCGATGCACTATCGAGAGATTGCACGCTTCTGGACCAATTATAACGTGGGAACAAGAAACGTGGATCACAAATCTCCGCCTGAGATTGAACATCTCAAATGAGGAACATCTGATGCAGATAAGAAACCTTATCTCTGATGATAACAGTACAACATACAGATAGCAGCATCATTGACAACTACAATTTGTGTTACATAGAATAAAAACTGAGGGTAGGTTGTACAAATGTCACTGTTTTCAATTTGACTTTTTCTCTTTGTTGTTTCCGAGCTTGTAAATGTAAAACTTGAACATGTTTCTTTGTTTGATATACCTTGAAGGCGACTTGCAAAATATATATGTGATTCGAGACTTGCAACATATATATGTGATTCTAGACTTGCAAAATAAGTATATGATTCCTGCAAGTAGAATAATGGCCAATAAGCTTCGAGTTTCGTACCTTTCGTCACACATATACTAGTACAGGCTAAGCTGATAATTTAAAGTTGAGTCATAGGCAGAAGAATAATCTCTTAGCTTGAAAATTCTCTTTGGGTTGAAAAACAAGTCGCTCTATTCCAAAACAGAACAATCTCAATATATCCCCAATTTAGTTCTAAAAGACTCGATTCATTTTATATGTAACATGAGCGCAACATAGAAAAAGAAACCGATAACGAAATAGAGGAATCAGAAAAAGCAACAGCATCCCACGGCGGCAGAAATCTGGGAAGATATTTTTTACTCGAAAGCGTCATCATCATCATCGGGGAGAGGCTGAAGTGCGGCCTGAATGAGAGCCTCCTCATTCTTCTGCTGCTCAGCAACGTCGAGGTGAACCTCTGGTGGAGCAAGAGCTGGTGACTCGACAAAGTGAAGGTTTTGGTCGCCAGCAAGTTTCCTAGCAAGGTACAAAAAGGGCTTCTCAAAGTTGTAGTTGCTCTTTGCGGATATCTCATAGTACTGCAGATTCTTCTTCCTGTGGAATGTCACCTGCTTAGCCTTGACTTGCCTGTTCTTGACATCAACTTTGTTCCCGCATAGAACAATCGGGATGTTCTCACACACCCTGCAGAGATCGCGATGCCATGTTGGAACGTTCTTGTACGTGAGCCGTGCTGTTACGTCAAACATGATTACCGCACATTGACCATGGATGCTGCAAGGAATAATAATAATAACAGATTAGCTTAATGTATATATACAATTAAAAAAACCAAATCAAGTAATTGCAAGTCCTAACCAAAGGCATTCAAAACTAAGCATACTCTAATCACATAAACTAGGAAACCAGAGAGGTAAACTTACTAGTAACCATCTCTAAGGCCACCGAATTTCTCTTGTCCAGCAGTATCCCAGCAGTAGAAACGGATCTTGCCACAGTTTGTGAAGAAATCCAAAGGATGAACCTCCACACCGATAGTAGCTGCAACAACAAATTCATTAAAAAATCAGTTTTGAAGTCATGAATAAAAATGAACATTGAGCAAATACTTCTTAAAAAGCGTACGTTCATATTTCTTCTCAAACTCTCCAGTAAGATGCCTCTTGACAAAAGTGGTTTTCCCTGCACCAAACGCAAAGAAAAATCTCAAGCTTAGTAAAAATAATCAAATCATATCTCACACATTCAATTCAATAGTATACGAAGAATCGAATTTCTATTGAAAGATATGTTATATATTACTACGAGCTAATCTCGATCATCAGATCACTATTAACGTATCCAAGCATTGATATTAACAAAGTCACGGCGGGAAAAAAGTACCTGTGCCTCCATCACCAACAATGACGAGCTTGAAGCTAGGATAATCGACGGTTTGCTGGTTTGGTAGAGCCTGAACAAGGTATCAACGATTAAATTAGAATGATAAGAAGAGCAAAGAAACAACCAATATATCGACGGATCTAAGACTGAAAACCCTAGATCAAAGGAACGAAAATCTAAATAGAGCGAAGAGAATTGTACCATGTTTGTTTACGGAATCGAGAGAATGAGTCTGATGTGTTTGTTGTTTGTTGTTTGTTTGTGCGCGGAGATGAAGTTAAAGAATAGAGAAGAGAAGCGGCGAGAGGGAGATTGGGGAGAGAGATGGGTTTTTAAAAGAGATTTTTTTTGCAAGGGTTTTCGCTTAGGTCTGACGCTATTCTTTTGGCCGTTAGATTCCTCCTTTTTCTTGCTTCTTCTATCTTAACGCAGCTTTCTCCACCGTTGGATCTTTTTTAGCTTTACTTCCACGCGGTCTCCCCGACCTCCTACTGCTTCTTTCTTTTTTTTTTTTTTCCTTTTCAAATTTGTATTTATTCCCCTTATCAAATTTCGAAATTTTAAATTCCAAAATAAGTCAATTTACGTTGCTCTTGACATATAAATAAATAATTGATCAACGTATATTTATATTTATTAACAAATCATCTTTCAACATATCACCAACAAACATGGGTTTGTCAGAAAAAAGAAAAAATAAAAAAGAATCCATTGAGTCATAACGGATAGTTTTTGGTTAGTCATGAATCCCAAGGCGCATGGATTGAATTTAAAAAATATTGTCAAAATATTATACCAAATAAACTTAACAAATGAATTTACGTTCCAAAATCCAGTATTATCTACCATTTCCGACCTTTTAACATATTGATTCATATTAATGTCAGTAAACATGTTGAAATTCAAGAAAGCGCATGTGTGTGATTTGTAAACGAAAGAAAATAAATTTGCCGCGTGCGTTTGATGATAATGAGTTACCGAGTTTAACGGAGATGATTATGGTGGCACTGTGGTGAACCTCACATTCGAACTTTCAAAGCAGTGGTGTGTGTTGACTTTTCACTTTTATGTCTACCCTGGTAACAATTCGCGTATATCCTGATTTATCCCATATGGGATTTACAAACATACGTTTAGTGTACTTTTGGTGAGTTTTTCTTTCCTTATACAGTATCTCTGAGTTGAAGACGATGAAACCGGAACTAGTATGCTTAATAACATTCAGGTATACACTGGTGTTTAGGCAGTAAAAAGCTTTGTTTTCAAAGGCTTAAAGAACAAACCAAAACGAAAAGATTTCCAAAAGCATCACACATTAAAAGAAACTCTAAATTCCTCAGGTCTGAAATGAATCTATCGCTCGCTCTCTCCTTTTTGAGTACAGACAAGAGAGATTCCTACTTCCAGAGCTTACGCAAAGACATGTTCTTCTCTGTGTCTTTCTTCATAACCTTCGCCACCGCCATCTCAAAGTCTTCCTGTGTCACGTGTACTCTCCTCTCCCGCAGCGCAAACATGCCCGCCTCCGTGCACACAGCCTGAACGTAATAACCAAAAGATTAAGAGAGAGACAAACTATAGATAGGATAGAGACAGAGAGAGAAGTAAGGGAACAAAGACGCTTTACCTTCAGTTCAGCACCTGACGCACCATTCATCTTCTCTGCAATCTTTTTCAGATCAATTCCACGCATCAAGTTCATTTTCCTCGAGTGGATCTTCAAGATATCAAAACGTGACTGCAACACATTTCAGAAATACACACATTAGCTAAACATGTTCTACATAGAACATCTACTAAAACAATGCCATAATATGCAAAATAAGCACAAGCATTACATCTTCATTAGGATTGGGGAATTCAATTTTCCTATCAATCCTTCCAGGCCTCAGAAGAGCTTGATCTAGAATATCAATACGATTTGTCGCCATCAAAACCTGCAACAGTCATTTGGGAGGATAAGTGAGTTTGTCTACGAATTCATGACTATCAATACCACGGGCTCGTCCTTTTAAGATACATGATTTTTCCCTTAACACCTTCATCACGTACCTTGATTTTGTTTGATGCTTCGAATCCGTCAAGTTGATTGAGAAGCTCAAGCATAGTCCGTTGCACCTCACTGTCACCATTCCCACTCCCAGATTCCATACGAGCAGACCCGATACTGTCGATTTCATCCATGAAGATGATTGATGGTGCATGCTCCCTGAAAATCATAAACCATAGGTAAGCCAACTGAAAACCTTAAACCATAGGTAAGCCAACAGGCACAAGTAATCTTTTCAATACAATAATCCCATCTATGTGTAGTTTTCTCCTTATATACTAGCACCATGACCGCTATAGGAGACATTCATCCTTGAGATTGTCTACACCATGATATGCATAGAAGCAACAAAGATCGCGTTCTTCATTCTATTTAACACTACATATCCATTTATCGATAAATGCAGACATGTCAAAAGGTTAAGCTTGTCAACAATTCCATATTTTCCTAACCACCACTTTTTACTATGCTTTAAATTTTACAATAGGGCCTAGCATAAACGAACCTTGCCATGACAAAAAGTTCTCTGACCATTCTAGAACCTTCTCCAATGTATTTCTGGACCAGCTCGGAACCAGAAACTCTGATAAAGGTACAGTCAGTGTGATGCGCCACAGCCCGAGCCAAAAGCGTCTTCCCAGTTCCAGGTGGACCATATAACAAAACACCCTAGAAAGAAAGGAAGATGAAATCATCTATAATCTACTTACCATAATTACAATGTACAAAGGAAGTTTTGAAATGATGTGTACCTTTGGCTGCGCGATTCCAAGAGACTCAAACAATTCAGGATGCTTGATTGGCAGCTCAATGACCTGATCAAGCATAAAACAAAAGAGGGTATAACAATAAAACCAATGACTTTTTTTCTTTCACTAATCAAGCATACCTCCTTAATCTCCTTAATTTGCTGGTCAAGACCACCAATCATGTCATATGTGGAGTCGGGAACCTTCTCAACTTTCATAAGGTTGACCAGCGGATCAACTTTACTTGGCAGGACAAGGTGGAGAACATAGCTATCATTACGGAGAGCAACTCTTGTTGTTGGTGTGATCTTCGTTATGTCTATACTTTTGTCAATATCAACAACATACTTCCCTTCAGGATGAACCTGGAAAATGATGAGAGTTTAAGCGTTACTGATAGCTACGTTCATTAGATTAGAAAACAATAGAAAGCCAAGTTAATCCTAGACAACACGATATAAAGATTCATACCTTAACCAAGACTTTGTTTTTCCCCATCACTTTGACCACTTCACCCACATAGGACCCAGGTTCCTGAAGCAGCTGCAACTCCTCTTTCAGCATTCGTACTGTTTAAGTTAAGAAATAATTATAATAGTGTCAAAAGTGGTGTCAAGTTTATATAGTTGAGAAAAGATTTAGTGTCAAAGAATGAATCACAAATTATGAAGTGTAACAAAAAAAAAAAAATTCCAGGCATAAACATGATGACGACCATGATAAACAAAGAACACCGAGTCTGTTGTATAACTTTAAATGTTTTATTCAAATCATGGATTAGTGGATTAGTGAGATAATTCCTTATATGCACTCATTCCAGTACTATAAGACAACTAAAAGAGTAAATAAATGCCAGGCTGAACAACCAATGTAGCAGTACTAACAGCCATGAAACGGCTTAAACGATGACCAGTCTTTATATCTTTATCTCATCCTCACAAGAGTCAGCACATAGGTTTCTAACTAATCAACCAGAAGACGGAAGCTGATACATACACAACACACCCCTAGGGATCACGCAATCTGAACAGGATCCAACAGAGGAAGATCCCATTCGACATCGAAAGCCCTAACACGGAATCCGAGATTACTAAAACCTAAGAGCAACAATCCAATTTGATACAGAAATATCCATACGAACAAATTAGGGTAAAAGAAGGAGGAAAAGACCTCGAGAGTTGAGCTCATTCCTCTGAGCTTCAAGGCGATTGAGGTTGTTAGTTTTATTGCGGAGCAGTCGCTGGAGCTCATGGATGTGCTGGAGATAGTACTGCCTAAGCCCCTCCCCTTGTTTCGCCACCGACCCCTTGACGCTGCAGGTTTCATCCATCGCTGTCTCAGGACGCCTCGCCTCCACTTCTATGGCCGCCATTTTTTCCGGTTATTGGGTAAATTTATCAAAGAGAGAGAGAGATCTCTAGTACGTATAAGCGAAGATGGATCAGAGGAAGAGACGAGAGAATTAGCAATTGAGCCCTATTTAATTAGAATCTTGGATTATCCAACAAGACATCTTCTTTCTCTTTCCTTATTTATTTCGGAACAACAGCCCCTTTTTAATTCCTTATATTTATTTGGCCCTTTTTCAGTCGGCAAAATTATAATTTTAATTCAGAGAAAAGCAAGAAAAATACTGTATTTCTACTATACATATTTTCTATGTAGCATAACGATGAAGATGAACACTTCGAACTAGATAGTTACGTGGTGTCATTGCCCCTATTGAATGCATTTGATATGCAAATCCCCAACATACTTCCCTGTGTCGGATATATAGTAGGTTCTCTTTAATCCAATGACTGAGTTGGGGAAACAACTTCTAAAATGTAAAAGCTTGTTTGATAATTAATGCTTTAAGACCATTTGAATATAAACTAGTGTTTAGGCAGTAAACAACTTTGTTTTCAGATGCTTAAATAACAAACCGAAAAGGTTTCGGGAAAGAACAACAGACAGTAACGAAACTCTGATTTCACAGGTCTGAGATGAATCTGTCGCTCTCTCCAACAAATAGATTCCTACTTCCAGAGCTTACGCAGAGACATGTTCTTCTCCGTGTCTTTCTTCATAACCTTCGCCACCGCCATCTCAAAGTCTTCCTGTGTCACGTGTACTCTCCTCTCCCGAAGAGCAAACATACCCGCCTCCGTGCACACAGCCTGACCGTCATAACCAAAAGCATAAGAGAGAGACAAACAGAGCGAAGAGAGAAAGAAGCGAGGGAACAAGGACACCTTACCTTCAGTTCAGCACCTGAAGCACCATTCATCTTCTCTGCAATCTTTTTCAGATCAATTCCACGCATCAAATTCATTTTCCTCGAGTGAATCTTCAAGATATCAAAACGTGACTGCAACACCAGAAATAAGCACATTAGCCAAACATGTTCTACATAACCCATCTACTAAAGTAACGCCATAATATGCAAATTAAGCACAAGCATTACATCTTCATTAGGATTGGGGAATTCAATTTTCCTATCAATCCTTCCAGGCCTCAGAAGAGCTTGATCCAGAATATCAATACGATTGGTTGCCATCAAAACCTGCAACAATCATTTGAGAGGATTAATGAGTTTGCCGGCGAATTCGAACTACCTATACCACAGACTCATCCTTTTTAGCTTCATCGTTTTTTTTCCTTTAGAACATAACACGTACCTTGATTTTGTTTGACGCTTCGAATCCATCAAGTTGATTGAGAAGCTCAAGCATAGTCCGTTGCACCTCACTGTCACCATTCCCACTCCCAGATTCCATACGAGCAGACCCGATACTATCTATTTCATCCATGAAGATGATTGATGGTGCATGCTCCCTGTAAAACATAAATCATCAGCATCGGGAAGGTAAGCCAACAGGCACAAATATATTTCAATATAATCATCACATAGACATGTACGGACGGATAATATTTGTAAACGTGCTAATCTATAGAAGATATTCATCCTCGAGAACTGAGAATGTTTACACAATGAAGCCATATTCATAGTAGCAATGGAGATCACACTGTCCTCGATTTATTTAATACCACATGTCCACTTGAGCTACTAAGTATGGACATGTTAGCAAATTCATCTTGTCAACAATTCCATATTTTCCTAACCACTACTTTTTTCTATGTTTTAAACTTTAGAATAAGGCCTAGGATATACAAACCTTGCCATGACAAAAAGTTCTCTGACCATTCTAGAACCTTCTCCAATGTATTTCTGGACCAGCTCGGAACCAGAAACTCTGATGAATGTACAGTCAGTGTGATGCGCCACAGCCCTAGCCAAAAGTGTCTTCCCAGTTCCAGGTGGACCATATAACAATACACCCTAGAAAGAGCGAAAGAGTGTAAGATGAAATCATCTCTAACCCCCATAACATAGTTACAATATACAAAAGAAGTTTCGAAATGACGTGTACCTTTGGCTGCGCAATTCCAAGAGACTCAAACAATTCAGGATGCTTGATTGGCAGCTCAATGACCTGATGGAAAATTAAAGATATTATATAAATATCAAAAGCATGAAAAAAAACAGAAGGAATAGCCAATAAATCAGTGAGTTTTAGCTTCGTTTTTTTCTCTCAATAGGCAAGCATACCTCTTTTATTTCCTTAATTTGCTGGTCAAGACCACCAATCATGTCATATGTGGAGTCTGGAACCTTCTCAACTTTCATAAGGTTAACGAGCGGATCAACTTTACTTGGCAGGACAAGGTGGAGAACATAGCTATCATTACGGAGAGCAACTCTTGTTGATGGTGTGATCTTCGTAATGTCTATGCTTTTGTCAATGTCAACGACATATTTTCCCTCAGGATGAACCTGGAAATGATGAGAGTTTAAGCCTTATAGATGATAGCTATGTTCATAAGATAGCAAAAACAATACAAAACGCCACGTAAATCCCAGAAAACAAATACAAAAACGCATACCTTAACCAAGACCTTGTTTTTTCCCATCACTTTGACCACTTCACCCACATAGGAACCAGGTTCCTGAAGCAGCTGCAACTCTTCTCTCAGCATTCGTACTGTTAAGTTCAGAAAGATATATATAGACTAGTAAGAAAATCTTGCAAGCATAAATATGATGAAGGTCACAATAACACAACTAAAGGTCTTGGGTTTCAAGGAAGGCCTTGGTCGAACAACAGTCAACTACATTGCTTTAGAAGACAGAAGCTCATACATAGTCAACACACCCGTAAGGATCAAACGTAATTAAGGAAGCCTACTGCTGATAAAAATCAATTCCCGGTCGGAATTTCGAGGGTCGAAACCAAGTTTAATGATTGAATAAAAACAAACTATCCAATTTAACAAAAGAATTAATTTCAATTCGAAGGGAAGTGGGAAGAAATTAGGGTTAAGGAATGAAGAGAAACAAAAACCTCGAGAATTGAGCTCGTTCCTCTGAGCTTCAAGGCGATTGAGGTTGTTAGTTTTCTGGCGGAGCTGGCGTTGGAGCTCATGGATGTGCTGGAGATAGTACTGCTTAAGTCCCTCCCCTTGTTTCACCCCAGAAATTTTGATGTTGCAGGATTCCTCCATCGCTGTCTCAGGACGCCTCGACTCGACTCCCACGGTCGCCATATTCTCAGTGATTTCGATATTGGTCAAAGCCACAGGGAGAAACAGAGATGTAGTTTTCCGATCGGAATCTGAAACCCTCACGCAAACAAGGGATTTACTTCACCTAAAGTTAAAAATACACGATATTTATAAAATTATTTAAAAGGAAATTAACTCAATAATACAGGAACCTTCTACTTCTCTTAGAGTGTCTAAGTTTTCGCATCCTTCCAATTTATTTGATATTTTCTATTTTGAAAACAATTGTTTTATTCAATTTTAAAATCAATTCAAAGTTTCAAACTCAGGTTGTTTTATGATCAAAAGAAAGATAATTATTCCATAAGTAAACACGACTATTCTTTAGTCTCATATGCTGTGATGTCCACACTTTAAGATTTTTCTTGTTTGATGTGCATCTCCAAATCTATATTAATATACTTATTCAAAACTCTCTTGATTCAAGTTTTCCTTTTTCTCATCAAAGTTTGATGTTCCAACCTTTTTTTTTTAATTCAAAGTAGATTTTTATTGAAATCAATTTCTAATAACAGAAAGTTTGAAAGATAATAATTATAATCAAAAGCTTTTTATTGAGGGATTGGATAGTCGAAATTAGTTACATATATATAAAAAGCTAACTATCTATAGGTTAGTCAACTATAATTTTTCACATTCTTAGATGTCTATAAATGCTAGTTCAATAGAGATTACTAGTTTACTGAGAGAGGATGGGACATTTTGCATCCAAGATAAGTTTATTTGTAATATTGTTTGAATAAATGTTGGACATGGGACATTACTCCTAGTTTATTACCAAAAAATTAACCAAAGAGTCAGTCAAACCATTAGGTAAAACAAATTAGAAATGGAGATAACGTAATTTTAACATTTAAACATCATACATGAGTCTATTAAGCTCATTGGTGGTTCCATCATCTTTGTTTAGCGCAATAGTGATTATCTATCCGAGAAAGATGTGCAGTTCAGAGGCAGATTAATTTCGTTCTTAGAATCTCAATTATTAAATGTGGAAAATATTAAATAGCGAGTAGAGGTTAACAACTAACAAGCCACTTTGATGACAATCCATCTAACCACAAATACAATGACCTGTAATTTCCACTCCGAACAACTAGTCCACAATCGAGTTTAGTTTTGTGTTTATAGAAAGCTATGTACTGTACTAGTTATTGAAGATCAGTTTTGGGCTAAAAAGGATATGTACTGCATAAATGCATAGCTGTATTGTTCATGGTTGATTTGATTTTCTTTATTAAAAAAAGAAAGATCATAATGTTGATTAACTCCCATTTGTGGGAAGATTTGACCAAAAATTAATTAACACAAGTAAATTTCCAACTAAAAAAGTAACGTCAAAGACTTAAAAGTGATTTACTTACAGGGAATTGCCAAACCCGTACGACACTGAGATGAAGAGAGAAGTCGTCGCCTTCCTCCTCTAAGTTAAAAGAAAAGGCTCTCTCTTTGATTCGATCCAGATCCATTCTCTCTTCTTCTCCCTCCCT
>KE156037.1:122603-147572 GCA_000411075.1 Sisymbrium irio
CATAGAGTTTACATCCGTGGTTGACTTGAAACCTCACGAAGCATGACACTGCCCCAGCTCGTGAAATTCATTTATTAATTCCAACAATCATATAAAAAAGAAGCGTATGGTCGGGTGATTGATACCGACATATATATATATTAAACTTTTGAAGTGTTACAAAGAAAAAGTGAGGCCAGAAGAAAAGCTAATCCCGGCCATATTTGAGCCTTGCAAGAATCTACAATCGGGTAATGGGATCCACTCCCACTTATCCCTCTCCTTATCATAATCCAACCAAATTATATTCCATAAACCCTCACGATTTGTCATTAGAGCAACTCTAATCACCCCTAATCTCCTCTCTAAGCATCCCATCATCACACCACAAGGCTTATTGCTGATCACTTCACCTGGAGCTCTCGATACTAACTCCCACTTCTCACCGTTTGAGCTTATTTCCCAAAGTTCTAAACTCTTCATTTTCTTCATCTTTGATAACTTGACTGTGTCTAATCTAATGATCACTTTGTATTCATCTCCATGTATATGTAACAATTGACACTCTAGATCGTTCCTGCTGAATCCAACACTTGACGGGCCTTCTCTGATCGCATCTTGGTTAATGCTTGGCCTCAAAATCTTGGGAAACTGATTTATCATCGACCCATCGACATCGTCCTCCACGCTCATCACGATACTCTCGTGAGGTCGATTTAATAAGCTTAAAAATACATTATTGTTTTTCTTAAAAGCCCAATTATTTGTCTCCTCAACTTCTTTAGTATGCCACGTGGTTGTATTAGAATGATAAGAAAACAGAACCGGTCGGTTATTTACCATCTCAGCGAACATAAACCGGAAATGACTTGGATTGGACGGATCAGGTACAAGCTTCATACCGGATCGCCTCCAAGAGGAAGTTCCACGTGGACCCAACGGACATGAGCTGATTCTTCTAACGCTCTTGTCTACCAAATCAACGGCTATGATTCCACTATGAGTATTAGAAGCAAATAAAAGGAAATTACCGCTAGCTGTTAGTAAGTATAAATCTTCGCCGGGAAAAATCTCTCCGGTCAAAATTTCAGCCACCGGAATCTTGAACCATCGTACAGATCGGTTGGAAAATCCGTGAAGCATACCGTTGTCGCGACGCCAACGCCTGGTATAGACAAAGATCCACGTGTCTCTCTGTGATCCATCGTTGAGTTGTCGGATGAAAGTTTGGTCAGAGATTGTGTTTAAAACATACTTATTGAGTAGTTTCATTCGGATGATCTCAGGTATGCAAAGATGGAATAAAATGTTTTGTATGAGTTCAGAGGGAAGAAGGCAAAAGCCAATGTTGGTGTTTGTGTCTTTGTTACATCTTTGGCTTTTTTCCATTTCTAAATGTATTTTTTTTTGGGGGAGTTTGTTTTGAAAGGATCAGCTTCAATGTTGTAGGTTTATATATAGAAGAGTGAATTTAGCTTTTTTTAATATTTGATACAGTTGCCATTATAAAAGAATCTAGGGTATTTTATATAATATTTATAATTTGTGGTGGAAATATAGAACACTTTTAAAGTTCACTTATTAGGTCAAACCAGAGTTAATTGGATGATCGAACGAAGTTTTGATATGTCATTTTTTAACTCGAGTTTAAAGAGTTATCGGAACCACATACATTAAAGTATATGGGCATGAGTCATGCCGCAAGAGCTACTAAATCACTTGCATCATTGATGTGCATTGTGTTTTTTTTGTTGCAAAAAAACACAAGACATAGCGTAACTTTACCTTCTTTATTGTTTTTTTTTTTTGCCAAAGCATCACATTACTTGATCGACCCATTACAAGTCTTCCATTAACGTTCTAATTTCACGAGTAACACTTTTTCGAGAGTGCTATATACAAGACTACAAGACGTCTACAACCAAAACTTCTGTAGCACATTTTTTTACCTTCTAATTCTGCGTGTAACACTTTTGGAGAGTGCTATCTACAAGACTACAACAACAAAAAATTCTTAACAACGTTACCTAATTACTCTTCTTAATTATAATCATAACTGTCAAACCACCAAAAGATTCATATTCACATCGATTTGACAATACGAGTCTCGCCAAAAGAGCAAGGAGAACCTTCCACTAGAGCTCCACCACATGAAGAAGGGCCCTAAGGATAATATTCACAAGAAAATTGTGCGACTCACTAAACGTATAAATCAAGGATTATTTTGACTTAAATGTTTAGCGGCTAATGGATTGTGACTAAACGAATTCTGCGACAATTTTTGGCATTACATGACTAGTGACTACAACTAGTAAATGTGGTCTTTGTCATATATTTTCCATGGAAAAGCTTTTGACTAAATATTTACCGGATGGCAATCACATGTATATGGTCACACTGCCACGACCATCCACGAGAAAACTTGGCTATTGGTGTTGCAGAATAGCTATCGCAACTGATCTCATATCATAGAGCTCTTTTAAATTTATTTTCCTTGACCATATTAACAATTTTTAGGATACCATCATGTTTTGTATAATCCAAGCGAATATAAGATTTCTAAAAGAATAATCGATGTTAAAAATGCAGAAAATCAAGGTTTGGGGCATTATTCAGCCCATCCCAGACGTCTAAGTAGCGACCGAGGAGGATGTATATTATGAATATTGTATGTTACTATTACCGAAATGTATATGCAAAGAAAAGCATAGAATATCTTAAATGGGGTTGGTTTAAGATCGTCGTCTATAATGATTTGAGTGTAGGTCGGCTAACTTGGCTTTACAAGCAACGATAGGTCAAAGGATGGCCACATCTTAATCAAACTAAAATAAAGTTTGTGCTTACGAGTGAATGGACGGTGGAGATGATGCTCGGGGTCAATCTTAACAAATTAACTCTTGCCATTGTTTAGTAGTAAAGAATAAAGCAAACAACATAATTTTTTTTTGTCAACCTCATCCAATAAAACAATGACATTTCAGTGTCTCAGTGATGTCACTTTTCCCAAAGAATAATGTTGAATTGACATATAATCCGTTTTTGCATAGTGCTCGAGTAATTTGTTCGGGATGAATCACGACGGTTAATTCGTGAGGTTTGTTCGTCTGAAAGTATTGGAAAAACGGGTAAGCAGTTCAGCGGCTAGAAAAATAAACACAAACTTTTTCATAATAGATTTTAATCCCCTTTGACCAAAAAAAAAGATTATGATCTCCAACTTTCTCTCATTTAATAGAAACCAAGCATCTAATCAAACTTTTTAGTTGCTTGATGTTTTATTTGATAATAATAAATAGGAACCTTTGAACACTATTGTAAATTGATGAGCAAATGATTAGTTATTCTCTTTAATCATTTTCAAGCCTTTACGCTACACCTTGTACGACGCATACCCGTAATAGTTTTGTTTTGTTTTGCTTTGAAACAAAACTGCAAATTGGTGAGCAAATGTGAAGAGTTTTGATTAAAGAAAAGAAAGATGAGCAAGTGTTAACTATGTAAGAGTAAAACTCGGAAGCGTGTTTACATTTAATCATTTCCAATCCAGAAAACAATTGATCTCCACTTAACTCCAGTAAAAAGAAAAGAAAATACCCAAGCTACACTTAAGACGGTACAACTTATACATACGTTACACCTTTTTATTACCCATACCCGCTTTCTAGTCCTTCATCAGCACCGGCCACGCCTTCTCTAGCTACTGAATTAACAAGCGACTGCAAACAAAAGGAGAAAAAATAGTGTCTTGTCTCGATGAGGACAAATCCTTATGTAATAACGATCAATAGAATGCAAAACAAATTTAGACTCTAACCTGGAGTTCCTGTTCGCAGTCTTTCAGGTTGTCCGTGCACTCTCTGACCCTTGAAAATGAGTGATGTAGCTACCAAAAACATAGACCAAATGCCAAACTCAGTCAACAAAAATTACACTCGCAAGAAAAAAAAAGGACAACCTATGTTTGTTTACCTTTGTCAATTCTTTCCGGCGTTTTGAAGTCAGTTTCTTTTCATCGTTCAATAAATCTTCCAATCTCTGTGATAACCATTTCAAATGAGAACAAAACCATAGTAAAATTAAAACGTATTGGGTTCGTTACAAAATATAGTAGACACATACCTTAAACTTCTTCTGTAGCTCTGAGCAACGAACTTCTTTTGCTTTCAATTTGTCTTCCATCACCAGTACCTTTAAATCGAAACTAGACAATAATTTTCTTCCATCTCCCAGGAAACGGTTGCTCCATTGATTTATATGTCAAAAAGTAAATCGTGGAAAAGATTCATGAAATCTACCAACTGTGAACTGCCTATCTGGGCAGATAAGCGATCTCATACCTCATCTTGAAGCACGTCACGCTTCTTACTCAACGCTTCAATTTTCTCTTTCACCTGTATAAAGGACGCAAGTTTTTGCATGAACTATACTATGCAACAACAATACATGTCTAACAAACATCATCTTTACCTGAAAACTGTGATCACCACTTGAGTTAGAGAACTGTTCTCCGCCATCTCTGCCACGCCCACCATCAAGCATAGTACTGTTAATTCAGCAAACGTACACAAGGATTTAGACTACTCAACTAAACCATAGCAATCAAAGAGTTCTTACAAAAGAAAATTGGTGCCAGTTAAAGTTCAAGCAGTGCATAAACGAATCTGGAAGAACTTAATCTAAATGCTAAGGTGCAACTATCGCCTACAATGACTTAGTTTGATAATTTGCTCTCACATCAACTACAATCAACCTGGCATAACCTGATCCTCTAAGATATAGCAGTAAGCTCAAAAACTATAGCGGATCATCACTCTTACCACTGGAATTCCTAAAGTGTTTTGCCTCAAAAACTGGTGTTTCATGTAAAGATTTGTGAACGAAGCTACAGTGCAAGCCACAACACTCCTCAAACAGCAAAATCCACAAATCCAACAAGAGCCAAACATCTCATGATTCTCATCAACTCCATTACAATAAACCTTCTGCAATTGTGTTTATTTGCAATAATTAATCATACTTAACCAGAACAGGTCTGCATGACTTGGTTTAGGAGAGTGACGATACTCCACAAAAAGCATCCCCAGTTTTTTTCGACTCGTTGAAACCAGCAGACCAAAAGCTCATAAGAGAAACGAATGCCACACTTCAAAGAAACAGGAGGAAAACTATGAGTTAAGAAGGTTTACCCATCTTCTCTCGTTGTTTCTTGGCTCCTTGGTTCGTGAGCACTAGTCCCATTGATTCCCCTACCATTGTCCACATAAGACCTATCCCCACGCCAATCCCCCTCTTCTTCACCTTCGAAACCTCTTTCTGTGTAACCATTTCTATCCAGTCTCCTCTCAAAATCATGCGAATGCTCATACTCTCTTTCTTTATCAGAGTAGTGATCTCTTCTCCTGTCCTGAGACCTATCCCGTTCTCGAGGCCTATCACTGTACCGATCCCTGTCGTAACTGAAATCACTTCTGCCATCAGGGCTCTGCGGTTGAAACCGCTCCCGAACTGGATTCAATCTCCCACCAACTCTTGTTGTCACCTCATTCACACGCACTACACGCCCACCAATACTCTGTTCACAAACATAAAAAGGCAAAAAAGCAACGAAAGTCTCAATCTTTGGTTTCGTTTTGGATAACAAGACGGAAAAATAAACATACTTTCCCATCCATGTCTTGGATAGCATCATCAGCCGATCGACGATTTGAAAATGTAACAAAGCCATAGCATTTCCCTCTTACACTCCGGTCATTCACAATCTGCACATGTAAACACACAACAAAAAACAGTGACCAGCTCAAATGAAAGTAAAACGAATCATCCGGAGAAGAAACTTCACACAAAAATTAGAAACTTTGTAACAACGAAGGGAAAGAGAAAGTTACCTTAACGTAGAGAACCGTGCCGTAATTGGCGAATATACGTCGGAGAGCCTCCTCGTCGACGTCGTAAGGAAGGCCGCCCACGTAGACGGAATTGTTATCGTCAATCGTCATCACTCTCTGTTGACTTGACTTGGGGATAGGCAAAAGAGAAGCCTTTGGGTTTATTTTGATGAATTTTCGGAAGTTTTAAATAATTAGAAACGTATTTGTATTGCAATGAAAACCCATACTTTTGTTTTCGCAATTTCGCCCAAAATTAAAAGTCTCTCTCACAATGGAGGGAACATCGAGCTCCTCCGCCGGCGTCCAGACCTATACCGTCGTGATAAATGCCCTCACTAGCCGGGGATGGTGCTTCAAAGACGTCGATTACTTGAAGGATCTGGTCATTCAAATCTCTTCCTTCATCGGCGGTAGTAATCATCAAACAGGCGCGGTCGTGGACTCAGTGGAGGCGGAGCTGCTTAACATGGATATTAGGTTAATCGGAGGTAAATCTCTCCCCGACCCGACCGAGTTTCGCAGCTGCTCTCATCTTCAAGGCCCCAAAGTTCTCCAGGTATATATATATATAGATTGCTTCGGATAGGAACATGTAAATGTTTGAGTTGGATGTTCTTTTAGTAGTTTTCCATGTGTTGTGTTAATTTTGTTTTCTTTTGTTAGATAAGTTGTGTAAGGGATGTTACAAAGAGTAGTGCAGAGGAGTTTCTTGGAAGCTCGACTGGTAAACGTGTGCTTAAATTGGCTTTGACTGATGGAAAGACTGAGATATCCGCACTTGAGTACTCTCATATACCAGCAATTAGCAATGATGTCACTCCTGGTACTAAGGTATTGCATTTCATTCTCCTTGTTTTTGTTTCTTCAAGTTTCATGAAAATATAGAATGCGTTGGATTAATATGTATACCAAGATGTGTGTGCATCAGGAGGGTGTCGTATGTATTGTTGTTTGTTTGTTTTGTCTCGTTGGCAGGTCCGTCTAGAGAATAAGGCTGTGATACGTGACGGTCTAGTTTGTTTGACTCCAAAAGAGGTGACTGTATTGGGCGGTCGTGTTCAATCACTCACTGAAGAATGGCAGATGAAGAAAAAATACGCTACTTTGTCTCGTTCATCTGGAAGGCAGTCTCAGGAAAGCAGCGTTGGTGATGGCCCTCCTCCATTTGAGGAGTTGCAGATCCGAAATCACCGTGGTAAGCCGGGTTTTTCATTTATGCTCATTGTCATTCAGTTTTATTCTAGTAAACTGTTGCAGTTTTGTTTCATGATTTTGTAAAAAGAATCTTGTCTATAAATAATTGACTGCCTCGAGGACAAACTTACATTTTGTGATGGGAGTTTGGACAATGCATCAAAAAATTTAATTTGTCAGCACTATGTCTGATGGTTGACAGATTCCTACAAGACGACTTCTAGGAATATTGTACCTACTGCTGCAGAAAGCGCCGCAAAACACACTGGTGGAGAAAAAGGTGAAACTAGTGAAGTTGCTGGGAACAAAATAGGTGCAGATAAGAATTTACAGAAGAACTCTGCAGATTCTGATCCGAAAATATCTATCAAAGTTGAAAATCAAGAAAAGCCAAGCAGTTCTGATACAAGACCTAAACAAGGTTTGTCATCTATTTTTTTTCTTCTCACTCTAAATCAAAAGCTCATTGTATCGCAGAACATTTTAATTCGTTAAATTAGTTTGGCAGTTTCATCTGGCAAATGCATTGATCCCATAGATGAGATAAATTTATCACTCATCCGTATTAAGCCAAGTAACTGTAATGCTTGTTAATGCCATAACATCTCCAATGTTGCAGCGGTGGAAGCTGTTCCTTCACAGAACCAAGCGGCTGCGCAGATACTTCTTGAGAAGATGAAAAATTCGAGTTCAAATGAGCGGCAATACCAAGGAAGAAGAGGTAGAGGTAGAGGTAGAGGGAGGGGAAGATTCGAAGACGACTCTGCAGTATTTACGCTTGAGGAGTGGGAAAGGAGGAATACTGGTGTGGGAGCTCTTGCAACAGCTAACTATCCGAGCGACACTACCCGCGATGAAGATCTTGCGTGGCAGCTTCAGAATCAGTTTGATCTCGAAGACTCTCATGTGAGTCACAACGTACTTTATTATCCGTCTTCTATTTGCTTAATTGATCATTAAAATAATCAAGCAGTCCATTATTTTGATTATCACACCTTTAAATCTGTCATTCAACTGCTTATGATTTATGTGTTGGGACCATTCGAACAAAATGGTTACAATGAGAGAGCTGTGATTGTAATCTGCTCTTTTGGGACAGGAGGTGCACGGAACCGGGGCAGCGGATATCAGAATGAATATGTTTGATTATGGAAGAACAGATGATTCCTTCGGCAATGGGAGGGGAAGAGGAAGAGGAGGAAGAGGGCGAGGGCGAGGAAGAGGACATAGGCGGGGAAGAGGACGCGTCTAAGTGTAGTAAATGTGTCCAGGCTTGTGGTAATTAAACAAAATTTTATCGTGATCTTCTTCACTTTGTGCATCATTATGTATATTATATCAGAGTTCAGAGTATTGGGAGCATTATAGATTCTTCAGAAATTACTCATGTATGTTTTGTTCCTTAACAGGTGGCAACTCTGATTCTGTGAATGGTGTTTTTTCGGGTGTTTAAGATTTGAACAAAAATGCCTACCAGATGATATCTGATAAGATGTAGCTTCTTTAACAACTCATCGAAAGCAAGACACTCTTGGAATGGAGTTTACATTACAAAACAGTTTCCATCTAAAACACCGTTGTGGTTTTTAAATCGTTACACACTACCGCAGGTACCCACCCATATATGTTGTTTCTTCTTTTCTGTAGTGGATTGCATCGATTGATTGAGAACGGAGTAACAAATGGACGAGGGAGAGAGGAGACATGGAACTATATAATGTATTTTTTATTGACGCCTCCTAAAGACGAATAATGATCCTCTAGAGCCTAATCCCAACCTAAGTTTCTCATCGATGTATGTGATCCTAAGCTTGACTTCGCTTTCGAAACCATATTTAAACTCTAGAGATCCCACCTTCAGCTCCGGAGGCTCAAATATCACCTGAACCCACTCACTGTCCAACACGTTCAGTTTCCCTGCGAAGATCAGACACAGGTTGAAACATGAAACGCCGAAAATGATCATATTGGGTTGGACCAAATATCTATCTGGGGTTTTGCAACTCACCTGTCAAGGAGACATCTCCCTCAAGAAAACCAAGAGCAGTGAAGGAAACTCTGTTCCTCACGATATCAGGAGAATCAATGCCTTGGATCATCTCTTTTGTTCTGAAGAAGAGGCGGCCTATCACGCTTCTGTAGCCTCCACCAGGGGAAGTCGGTCTAGAACAGTAAACCACATCCCAGTCTGCAGCAGAAAATTCAAAAGTTTTGATATTTTGATCAAGGAAGAAGCAAAATCGCAGGCAGGTAGAGGTTGCTTACCTCCGAAAATAAGAGGGCATTTAACAGGCTCGCTCACACAGTACTTTTGAAGCTCTGCAGCCACTTGTGCCACTTCCTTGTGCTGCTCTGGGGTAAGTGTCACACCTCCATCACTGTTTGAAACCTGTTCCACACACGACTCCATAATCATCAACACTCTTCTGCTTTGACTTAACGAATCAATTTCATACTTCAATTAAGTAAGATCCGGTGAGAGAGAGGAGAGACACAGACCTTAGAGAGGAGGGATGAAATGAGATCATCGGGTCCAGTACGGAGCTCAACTTTGGGCGCTGAAACGGAACTTACGACGAGTCCCAATCTTCTACTTCTGCTACGTGAATTGGTGGGCTTATACGGGACGGAGTACTGAAGAGGGAGGTTCGAGCGCTTCGAGGAATGGATCTGAGTCCGGGGTTCGGAGAACGACGACGCAATTGTGAGGGAAGAAGCAGACGTAGCCATTGTTGCTCTAGAGAGAGAGAGAGAGTGAAGCAGATAATGGAATGGTGGAAAAGACAAGGTGGGAGAAGAATACGGTTGCCGTGATCTGGGTGGTGCCACGTCAGAATAAAATCGATAGTGGGTCCCATATTGGATTACCTCCCGCCACGTAGGAAGATATGTTCTCCCGCGTTATCTCGTCCAATAATTTAAATATTGGCCCAATTGAGGCCCAATATTTGACATGAGGTCTGGGCCTGCCTAACATCTGTGTGAATGATGAATAGTTGGGGTCAACAGCTCTCTCCCGTCGCCAACCAACTGAATCTTCGAGCTTCCCTCCTCATCAACAGATTCTCCGCCACTAGTGAAAATGGAAACGTCGCCGCAATTCAGGCTTATCATCGCCGTGTTTATTTCTTCTCTCATCGCCTTCCGATCGTACAAGCGGAAGTCGCTCGATCTCTCCGGCGCAGTTGCTGGATTCCTCGTTATGACCATTCATTTCGCAGCCGGTATCAGGTTTCTTCTCCCCCTATTGATTTTCTTATGTAATATGGCATTCCCTTGCTTGTTCATTTTCCATTGTTAAATATCGGATTAATCTGAAAGGTACGGAGCTCTGCTGCTCGTCTTCTTTCTTACTTCCTCGAAGCTTACCAAGGTTGGCCAAGATAAAAAACGACGCGTTGATGCTGAGTTCAAGGAAGGTGGACAAAGGAACTGGTAAGCTTAATTAAATCTTCGTTTTTGTAGGTTCCAGTTTTGAATTTGTAAAATTTCTACTTATTTGTATATCCGTTTCCTGGTAGAGTCCGTCTGGTTTATGCCAAGTCCAGTTGAATGAAGTAAATCACGTTGTAGTTTATACTTTATAGATCCCCAAATAAACTTCATGTGCTTTCGATTTGAGATCATGGCCGTACTAATCTTACTTGAGGAGAATGACTTCTCTGCTCTTAAAAAATACGTGCCAGTGCATGGTCATTGAATAGTTTTTCTCATCATTTTTCGAAAAGAGTCTTTTGTGAATGTGAACTATTTGGATTTCTGTGTCTGAATGATGTATGTATATATGTTTTGTGAATGCATTTTTTTGAACTTTCCTGAATTTGTTGATTAAGGAAAGGGAATGACCTGTTAAACTATGAAAGTCCTGAAAGAATAGCATTTTGTTTTACTTTCAACCTCTCGTCGTCAAGACAAAAAACTATTTAAATGTTCTAATCCTGACGGCTTTGCATAACCGTTGAACCACATGATACTGGATCTTTTGTAAGCAATGATATTTCGTCTTCCTTTGTACATCAGAGTCTTTCTTCTTGGTAGCTTTATCTGGTTCACGAGTTTTTTTTTTTTTTTTCATTTGGTCAACCAATAACTCTTACCTAATCTTCCATTGGCATATAAGCCAATCATGATTTCACTTTCAGAAGTTCATATTTATTTGACCGAAAAAAATTGCTTTGACAGGGCATCCTTCAAATATCTTGTTTCAGGATACAAGTGCTTTGCAATGGTGGAATTGCATCAGTTCTAGTGGTAATTGCTTGTACTTTAACGGGATGGCAGGACAAGTGTTTGGACTCGAAGCAATCAGAAATTGCAACAGCTCTTATTGGTGGGATCATCGGTCACTACGCATGCTGTAATGGAGACACTTGGTCCTCGGAGCTTGGGGTGCTTAGCGATGCCCAGCCTCGACTAATCACAACGCTAAAGGTTCTGTGTTTCTTATACTTGCTAGTTAATATTTCCTGTTAAGCTAAACGTTTGGTTTCTCATTCTCAGCCTGTGAAGAAGGGGACAAATGGTGGAGTTACAAAGGCAGGACTCTTAGCTGCTGTAGCAGCTGGCACCACTGTTGGAGTAACATTCCTTGTGTTCGGACTCTTTACTGCAAGATGTGCAAGTAATGTAGCTCTCAAGCAACTCTTAGTCATTCCAGTGTCTGCCTTAGCTGGATTATGTGGGAGTCTTATTGATTCCGTGCTTGGAGCAACCATCCAATTCAGTGGTTTCTGTTCTGTTCGGAACAAGGTAAGTTTGAAAGAACACATGTGTATACGTGGATCGAAGGAGAAGCGTATTTTGTTGACCGGATGTTGCGTGCAGGTTGTAGGGAAACCAGGGCCGACCGTAAAAAAGATTTCAGGTGTGGACATTCTTGACAACAACGGTGTGAACTTTGTCTCAATACTGCTGACATCTTTCCTAACTTCCATTGCTTCTATTTACATTTTCTGAATGCTAGAACCTTATCACTCTATTTTCTGGACCTGACTGTGCTTTACCGTTCGAGTCCATTTATTATATACATTTTATATTATCTACAGAAGATAACTTTGTTGTATGCTGAGATCAGTCTTTATAATTTCTAAGAAACAGTCTCTTTTACGTTCAGTGTATCTGTATTATACGTATGCACAAATCACAGCTAAAAGCATACCATTACAAATGTGAAATGTTCGGTCTTGTTTAACAGATGTATCACTGTGTTTAACGTCCGTCAAAGACTAACTTCTACGGTCGAAAACAAGCGTATTTATGGAAGTATATATATATTTGTTGGGTGGCAAAATGAAAATTTTCGGGGACTAATTTTGACTGTTAAAAATCCAAAAAATGGAGTCGTAATAAAAGAGTTTGGCGACTCCCCCACTTCCCTTAGCCCTAGTAAAGTGAGGTGGCACCACAAAAACCGTTTAAATTGAAAAAAGTGATTGGGAAATTGAAACGACGAGAGGGAAAATCAATCCCCACTTCTCACGATCGGCGCGGGAATAAAGGGAAGACGAAGAAAGGAGACTGCGCCGCAATGGCGACGACGGCGATGAAGAAACCCAAAGTTGAGCAAGAGCAAGAAGAAGCGGCAGGTGAAGCAAATACGTTCTCAACTCAAATCCCAGATGATAGAGAAGGTCTATTAGAATTCATGGACCAACGCGCCAAGTCAATCCAAATCCTTAAAGACCAGATGTCCAAGATCGAGAGAAAGGTCTCTTCTTTCTTCTTTGCTTTACTAAATTGGGGTTTTGCATTTCTTTAAGGATTTTTTTTTGGTTAATTCACAGCTCCTGGGACTTTTCCCTTTCTTGAATTTGCTATTGAGATTTCTATTAGAGTTTAATTTCAACTAAATCATTGAGCTTTTCTCATTCGGTAATACAATCGAATCTTTATTGTTCTTGTTTTAAAAAGTTTATGAAACTTTTGCAGCTTACTGAAGAGAGGAAACTTATGGCAGATGCGGAGGCAAAATTTTTACGAGTTGATCGTGTTGAAACTGACACCTTTTCTAAGGCAAAACCGAAGTTGCCTGGTGGAACTGGAAGTTTTCTTGGTATAGCTGAGTTATGGACCCAAGGAAATAAGGGGAAGACTCCCAATGGAACTTCTTCTCCACATGCACGTGGTGGTGAGAAGACGGAATATGAAACCTCTTCTCCACGTCCACGTTGTGAGGTGGAACCATTGAAACTGCCATCCATTATTTTACCGCCTTCTTTCAAGCGAAAAGCTGCTGCTCCTGTCAGACCGGAAGTGAATGAGACCGCACATTCCCCACCCATGCCTACAAGGGATCCTAACGTCCCAAAGGAAGCTAAAAATGGCCTTGAAGCCAAGAGATCTCGTACTAGTGTTCCTGATGAAGTGGTGAGGGAAACCCAAGGTCGAAATAACCAAACTCAAACACGAACTCGAGAGAACCACACTGATAAGAATGTTGCAAAACCAAGGATCAGGGTTTCTTCTAACAATTCTGTACAAGCGCAACAGGAAAAGTCCGGTAAAAACATACAAAAAAAACAGCCTCTTTTGGTCGTTTTTCCATATCTCATTGCGTCTGAATCTATTGTGTTTTTTTTTTCTTTTTTCGTTTTCAGAGTTCCAAGGACATGAAGAGTTGATAGCGCTTATAGGTAGGAGCTCTTTGCGTGCCACAATTGAAAGCCGTACTGTAGCTATGCTACCAAGTGGCCACACTAAAAGAATGAGAAGTCTTGCTCTTTCTCCTTCAAACCGTGACCTATTTGCTACAAGGTGCTTTTTTATGTTACTATCGTTTGTTTCTTTTCCAAAAATATTTGAACCAACGACATGAGCTACTGTATTTACTGTCAGTCTTATGGATCAAACTCGTTCTGTCTTTGGATTCTTTACTAAGAAATTGGTATAATATGCATAAGAGGGTACCAAGAAAGTCCATCGACTAAGTTAGCTGATCTAATATACTCTCTCTTCATGTGTTTAATCTTTTCTTTTTTCTCTCTTCGTTTTGGTTTTTGGTTATTCTTCAGTGCATTAGATGGGGTGGTTCATTTTTGGAAGCTTCAGTCTGATAGGTATGTCTTCCTTAAATATGCCTGGTTTACTGTATACTACTTCAAATCCATATAGAGTTTCTTGACTTCAAAAAACTGCAATATTCATTTGTAGGAGTCCTTCTACTGGCAAATTTTGGGTCTCATGACCCCCAATCTTTTTCAGACTCTTGTTTTCATAAAATTTGTATCTATATTTCTTTGAAATTTTGCTCCCACCATTGAGCAGGTCCTCAGCTAGTCTGTTTAAGACGGTTAATCGGGTAGGAGTAGATCAGAAAAGATGGGCAGAAGATATAGCTTGGCATCCACACAAAAGTGCACTTTTCTCTGTGTATACAGCAGAGGAAGGTCACTCTCAGATATCAGCCTTATATCTGAACGAAGCTCGAGAGGTAAAAAAGGAGAAGTTGTTAAGCACTTCATCGTCTTATACCAATTTAAACTTTTGTTTGCAAAATTGATGAGTGGAATTTGTGCTTAAACTTGTAGAAAGTTAACTTTGATCATTATAACCTGTTAGGAGAAAGAAAACCAATGCAGCTGGAATAATTGGAAATTTTAATTCGAACCCTTGACTTACCTCGCTGTTGTAAGATCTAACTTGATGGTTATACTGTTAACTGAGGTCGTTATGTGCTCAAATCAGTTGGATCTTTGTTCATGTGCAGAGTTGTGAGTCAAAATTTCTGAAGGACAGGCCTCATAGCAAAGGTCTTATCAACAGAATCATGTTTACGCCTTGGGATGATCCTTGTTTCATCACAGGTGGGTGTGACCATGCAGTAGTGTTATGGCGTGAACAAAGTGAGAAAAATGCATGGAAGTCGACGGTTCTGCATAGGGACTTGCACTCGTCGTCTGTGATGGGAGTTGCTGGAATGCGCCATAAGAATCTTGTTTTGTCATGTGGAGACGATAGGAGATTTGTTGGGTTTGATGCCCGAGCAGAAAAGACCACATTTAAGCATAGACTAGACAACAAATGCACAAACTTGCTGCCAAACCCGCGCGATGTTAATCTTGTCATGGTTAACACAAGGTAATAGAAGCAAACTCTTGATTGATATATCACCCAAAGAAAATGCCTCAAAATTCGTTGCTTTGTATGTGTTTATTTGATGCAGGCAGCTAGACCGGCAACTTCGGTTGTATGATATTAGATTGCCTCAGACGGAACTATTTTCTTTTGGGTGGAAGCAAGAAAGCAGTGAATCGCAGTCGGCTCTAATCAGCCAGTCCTGGTCTCCAGATGGTTTACACATCTCATCTGGTTCTGCAGACCCGGTGATCCACATCTTTGATATCCGTTACAATGCAGCGAGCCCTTCTCTGTCGATCAAAGCTCATAAGAAAAGAGTGTTCAAAGCTGAGTGGCACTCTTCTCTTCAGCTACTTGTCTCCATATCATCAGATTTAGAAATTGGGATTCACAAGCTATGGTGAAAGCTACATCATTAAACAACCTGAATCTTGCAACTTGACACATGAGCGAAGGTGGTGCTATCGATTGGAAAGTTAGGCTTGATCACATCACCCAAGCTGGACACAAAAATTGTATTGGTAGTTGCGTAATTTCAGTCCAGGGTCTGAAGACACTGGCATGTTTAAAATTTTTGGTACATGTGATGTGGGTTTCATTACAATTTTTGTATCTGTCTCACTATCAGAAAAAAATAATAGAAAATTTGTAGCTAAAAAGACCATCATATATATAATCTAGAATGAGCGAAATCTACAAAACTTGCGTGAGACCGATATAAAAAATGCTGATAAAAAAATATGTGTAGTTAGATATGTATTTCAAAAATCGTTCAATATAAACGTAATTTTTTAATTTCTATCCTAAACCGGTTTAAGTTGGGTATATAAGAAATATTCAATTCCAGAACCAAAATCGTCCGTCTCCGTCTGTGTCTCTCTCCCGGTGACTAAGAGTCTCTCTCGTAGCCGTCGCCGTTGGCTTACCCTCCCTTGAGTGTTGTTTTCATTGGAGCACCAAATTCGATTCTCCTCTTTGGTCAATTGAGTTGATCCAGGTTCCCGTTCGTCCATGACTTCGCCGGAGGAGATGGACGATGCATCAGAAATTCCATCCCCGTGAGTGTATTTTCCTATTGTGCACCTTCACATGCTTCAATTATGTCATTAATTTCGCATCCCTGTGACTGAGACAGGCCAAAGAAGACTTACAAGGATCCCGACGGTGGAAGGCAACGATTCCTACTAGAACTCGAATTCGTTCAGTGTCTCGCTAATCCTACTTACATCCACTGTAAGTTTCTCTCTAGTTTCCCCCCCTTTTAGAGTTTAGGATTCGTTCTAGGGCTTAGTGCGTGATAAGATAATAAAATGCTTTGTTCCTATAGCCCTTCAATGGAATTAGTGTGATCTGTTTTAGTTAACTCTGAATCTGCAATTATTCAGATGTATCAAAGCTACATGAAGACGTTACTCCAAACTTTTAGAAACTGATAAGAGATCTCCTGTGCTTTTTGTATGCTCCATGATGATCTTACAAACTTTTGAGTTCCATTTCGCAGACCTGGCACAGAATCGGTATTTCGAAGATGAAGCATTTATTGGATACTTGAAGTATCTTCAATACTGGCAGCGACCGGAGTACATCAAATTCATTATGTGAGTTGGAATATCTCGTGGGATTATGCTCGTCTTATCCGTTTTCTTATGCTTTTCTTTTTATGATCTGCTACAGGTATCCACACTGCCTTTATTTCCTCGAACTTCTTCAAAACCCCAACTTCAGGAGTGCTATGGCCCATCCTGCCAACAAGGTAAACGAATGTGATAAGAATCATTAGCAAAACATGTTACGCCAGCATGTTACTTAGCAGTACAAATAGGAAGTGCTTCAAAGGTTTAGGGTGTTACGGGTGTTTTGGTATTGGTTGGCGGCCTTTTGGGGATTGGAGGGTTTATCGTCACTAGTACAAACCCTAATTACGTTCAGCTGGTTTTGTTCTGTGATTCTGTATATTATTGTTCCATTCGTATAATAGATAAAGTGGTTTAATACTCCAAACTGTGTGTCCTTATCCATGTCTTATGTTGAATTCGATATTCTCAGGAATTGGCACACAGACAACAGTTTTACTATTGGAAGAACTACAGAAACAACAGGCTGAAGCACATTCTACCTCGGCCTCTTCCAGAGCCTATAGCTCCACAACCACCAGCTGTACCTTCATCTTCTCTCCCACCTGCTCCATCTGCAACTGCTGCTCCCTCTCCTGCTCTTTCTCCAATGCAGTACAATAATATGCTTGCTAAGAATGAAGCTAGGAATATGGCTTCTGCTGGAATTGATCGTAGGAAGAGAAAGTATGTGCACCTTTCTTCTTCCTGACTTTTTTTTCTTTTCAATATGACTACAAATGTGGTGAGAAAAAAAGAACATTCTAATATGTGAGTCATATAATATCAGGAAGGGTCCTTAAGCATTTCTTTGAAGCAGACACCATGGGTCCCGGATATGCTTTTCTCCGTTTCCTAGAGAAGGGAGCTTACTTGACTCAGGTTACAAAATTGTTGGAACTCGTAATATTCATTCTCTGTCATAGGCTGTAGTGGGAAGTTGTAATACATGGTGTTCAATCTTTGTCTATGTTATCAATCCGGAATTAGTATCAGTCTTTGTCTTTTGTTTCTCTGGGCATAGAGATCGATGTTATCGAGCCTGTCGGCTTTATAGTAAATGTTAGTTTTGAGATTGATTCTGTTTGTTACATTCCAAATGATTCGTTCGGCTACTGCGCTGATGTCCAACAAGAAGCCTATTCTCATGGTTTTTACTTCCGCTGACGTTTTGAATCACTAGATTTTTTCGTTGTTGCAGTGCATGTTCTAAATTTCGTGGAACTTGAGAAGCAATAAAAATATTTATTGGACTTGTCAAACATTCGTCCTTGGCAAAGATTGATTTTGTCGGTAAACGTGTGTGGGGTTTCCATGTTGCACTTGTTGGTCGAATCTGTACTACATTCGTGCGGAATGACCCTTAGCGTCTATTTTATAACATTTTATTTTTACAACTTATCATTGAGAACAATTGCGAAATTTTGTTCCACGGAACTGATAAAAGAGGATTCCATAAACCATATCTCTTCTGACATGATTCATGGTAAACTAGTGGTTAAGTGTGTCTTTCTTTTTTTTCCAACGTGCATCACGGTTCAAGCTAATCACACTGATACAAAAAGGAAAAACATATTATACCTCGTCAAAGCAGAGAGTACCAAGTCAAGATCCGTTTTCAATGGAATGAATTTCTTTGTCGAGCAAGTTTTTTTCCATCAGAAGTCAAGTATGTTTTTATTGACTATTTCTATCTTACTCTGCGCTTGTTAACACTCCCCAAACATTCTTTAGCGTGGGAGACGGTATTGGTGGCAGAGGAGACATCCATTTGAAATCTCACCTGATCTTCATTAGGCTTTTAACAAAGGTTGTCTGAAAATATTTTGTACTTATTCATACCTCCAACAGCTCGTATACATGATGCAAGGTCACGTGGTAGCAGTATACACATACTGACATACAACAGAAGAATCCTTAACTTACCTTCTTAGTAAGCATAGATGGCGCATAAACTTAGGAGTTAGGATGAAGAGGAGAATGAGAAATGAAGAAGAAAGTGGGAAATAAGACGAAAATTGTTTAACACAAGGACAGAAAAGAAAAGAAAAGAGAAGAATAGAAACGGCTTTGATACCATAACATGTTGACATTTTCCTCTGAATGATTTATTATCGGAGTATTGTTTAAGTATTCCAATTTTAATGGTGTTAATCGGGAACCACAGTTTTGGAAAATATTGATAAGAGAAGATTGATTTTCACCTAGTTTTATTACAGTTAATGATTTAGGTTAAAATTTACTTTGGCAAAAATCCAAATTATTAGGTTTAATTTACAACAAATTACGATATTTATAATTTTTAAAGAGTTTAGCTAAGAAAGAAACCCCGTAACCGACTCTACCCTCGAAATAAAAACATCGTAGCCGTCGGATCGAACGTATAGCATCTCCGTCGTTGATTAGACACAGCATGCTACCTTGGTCTCTATTTAAAGAATCTCATCTCTCTCTCGTAAGCCGTTCGTACAAAGAGGTTTTCTTTGCCTTTTATTACATTTTCTTCTAATTTATCATCTGCTGCCAAAAGAGAAGTCCTCCAGATCCAATTACAGGATTTCTCAAACTCCCAATTTCATCTTAAACTGATAACCAAAGACAATCTGAAAATACGAAAATCCGAGAGAGAGTATTCGTTTATTGGATTGACCGCTGTCTGTTTTTTTTTTTTTAAAATTTTTTTTGCTTTGATCTGTGGTTTATATTTTGGGGATTCCACTCTGAAGCAACTCAGATTGATCTCTGCTTAATTGATCTATCTGCTGATTTGCTTCAAACTTCCCCATCCGCGAAATTAGGGTTTTGGATTTTGTCTTTTTGTCCATTTCCGTTAAGTGTAATCGTTAGATGAACGATCAATCAAAGCTGATGAATCCACCACCACCACCACAGATGATAGGCCAGGCTCCACAGAGAATGAATCCGCCGCAGCCGCCTTCGCAGGTAATGAATCCGGTTCAGCCACGGATAATGAACCAGGCTCCGTTGCTAAACCAGTCTCAAGGCTTAAACCATCCGATTATGGGAATGAACCAGCAAGCACAGGTTATGATGAACAACAACAACAACAACAACCAGGCTCTGATGATGAATCCACGCAACTATAACCTTAACCCTAGCTTGACCTCCGAGTACCAGAACCAGCCTAATAACAACTTCAACTCGAAGCATTCCAAAATGAACAGAAACAACAACAACTGGAAAGGAAAGAAGATTTCAGGCGATAAGAGACCTCCGATGATGGATCCGGTTAGGAGGATGCATAACTCTGGTATTCCCATGTACAACCCTCCTGCTTCCGCTAGTACTCAAGTCGGCGGTTACAAGCCACCCACGCTCAACGAGCTCCAATCTCAGAACAGGTTGAAAACAAGAAAGTTTTACCCAAAGAAGAAGTTTACTAACCGATACGTTCCTTACGCTCCGAGGAACACGACGTCGTTTATCATCCGAGCTAAGAAATCTGGTGGGATCGCTGACTTGGTTTCTCCATGCCCTGTGACTCCTGCTGTGCTTCCCACGCCCATGTTTTCTCCGTCCAGAGAGGTGTTGGGAGATATGGCTAAGGAGGAGTGGGGTGTTGATGGTTATGGCTCCATGAAAGGATTGATTAGGCTTCGTTCTGATGGACATGAGTTGGAACCTTATGATGATGATGATGAAGACGATGGAGGGTCGAGTGAGAGTGACGTGGAGGAGCATGTTGAGGTTGAGAGGAGATTAGACCATGATTTGAGCCGGTTTGAGATGATTTACCCGAATTACGGTGGGTCTGAGTATAACAATGTGTTGGAGAACCGAGTGGATGATCAGGATAGTCATATTGCGCAGCTGGAAGAAGAGAACTTGACCTTGAAGGAAAGGTTGTTTTTGATGGAGAGGGAGTTGGGTGACTTGAGGAGAAGGTTACAGTATCTGGAGAGGCGGAACATGGTTGCTGAAGATGCTAACGAAGAGGTTGTTGAGAATGAGTCTGAAAGTGATGGTGATGACACTGGGGGATCTGATGCACGTACTAGTGGTGACACGAAGGATAACCATGCAGCTGCACATGACGTTTGTATGCTGGATGTTGCGGGGAGGGATGAATCTGCGGTGAAAGATAAAGCGAAAGAGACCCGACATGCTATTGGTAAGGAACAATGCGAGGAAGCCAGTCAGGTTATGGTTGGTGTGGATCAGAGTAAGGAAAATGAAATGGGAATTGAGAAGCTTGAAGATGCATCTAAGATTGACACTGTTGGAGAACAAGGAACAGCCATGTGATACTATACTTAGACGACAGGAGGGAAGCGGATTCAAAAGCAAGGGAACCTATGATGATAAGATGGTTACGACGACGGAGTGGTGATGCAAAGTTGATGCATACCATTTTCCCTTTTAATAATATAAGTCTCTTTATATGCACAGGCGTTGTTGATGGATCTCTGAATTTCTATGATGTATATGTCAAAATGTGCTTGTCTTAGTAGGCGTAGTCTAGTTATCTCATCGCTTTTGGTATATCAGAGTCAGGAGACTCGCTTTGCCCCGGTGAAGTTCATATGAAGTCATGGTAAGCTTTCTTTTCTGGTTCAGATCGTTTTTTTTTTACTTCTGTGACCTGGTCGGTTCATCTTGTTGATGATAAGTTCCCAGTTAATAAGATTGTAGTGAAAGCACGGTTCATTGTAGTGAAAGAACTCATGGATGATAGTTTTATCTTTTTAATGCATTTCACTTTTACCATAGCACAAGCAGAAGTATATATGTGACTTGGTTTGAGACGGATGCAGAGAGCCGAGCTTGAAGAGAACCTCTGAGTTGCTTCGGGCCGAACTGCAGACAGACTGAGTGACGTCATGTCCTTAGTCTTTGCTTTGATATAAACTTCGATCAAGATTTGTTCTTACTCTCTCTCTATTTGGGTTTGAGTCTGAGAACAAGTAACGCGTTCAAAGTTTGGGCCTATATGGATCAGTGGGTTGAGCTATTTTAATGTCCATTATATTAACCGAACATCTAAAAAAGGGGCATTTGACCTTTTATATTTGAAGAATGGTCTCAGCTGACGTGCTCACTTGAATAAATTAACTAAAGTGGTTAAATGTTAAATTTTGAATTTCGTCAATTATATAAAAATTGCACAAAACGACGTTTACTAACGCCCAAAATGTTGCTGTAACAATTATTGCTTGACAATTACTGCTCTAACATGTAATTCATTTATCCAAAATTACCATAACTAGAATATTCTTTTGTAAGAGTTTCTTTTTTGCCTTTCGATCAAATAAATAGTAAGAGATGTCATGTATGTCAAATACGTATAGTGAGTTCTATGTCAATAGAGTGGCCTTTGTAAATTAAGTTTAAAGTACAATTTGATTATAAACTTGTTCACCACCAAGAAGCCATATATGATGTATCGACATAGTTCACTGCCAGTGAGAGACACATCTGGGATTTGGATAAAACTGCATGGTCCGCGGTGAAATTGGCACAAGCAGGATATATGGCTTGGCATATTTCCTTCCACAAGCGGCCTCGTTTCAACACCAATTTGGCCTCATGAATGTAATTGTTTATTTACATTAAACTTTTGTTTTTTTATCTTGAAAAGTTTCGGATAATTTCTGAGAACAAGAATGCATGAATGAATCAGCCAATCAATCTTTGAGGATAATTAAAGCTTTTTTTTTGTCTTTAAGTAATAATTTCCCAATTTTATGCAGATTTGATGCAATTCTATTTGCATATCGTGGCTACCATCCGAATTCAGATGGTCATTACGAACACCATCTGAACGTTCCATCCAGATCACGTACTCAGGTAGTCAGATGCACAAACAAGAGAACACGGCCTAAAATAATTTAGAGGAATCGAATGTAGAATTTACATATAGGTATACAATATTGACATAACAATTCAGAATAAGTATAAATGCATGTGGTGTGATTTATACTATATTTTATTTGGCGTGCCCATATTGATATTGGTGAGACCGCGAAGTGGAATTAAATTGGACTATGCACTTTGCAAACTGAATAAAATGATTTAAATAGCGGCAAGTTATAAAGTTCAAGTGGAAAGTGGAAACAATACGATAAAACCGAGCATAAAACTCGACCATTGCGTGGCATCTACCATCACTTTCACGGTGGTCTTCGGGGATATGTACTTCTGAGTTGCTGACTACTTTTTGTATGTTTTAAAAAAATAATAATGTTCAATGGATGGTTTTATCCATTTCCGGTTGTTAACAATCGATTTAGATGATATTATCTTCTCACTTGTAAAACATTCAACATATAATTGATATACTTTTTGTTGGTTCTACGTGTAGTCATATGGATTTCCATGTTCATTCAAAATTCCCTATATTCTAATAGCTTTTTCATCGAGAAGATATTCAAATAAAAGATTTAAACAGTAAAATATAAATATCCTATCTTATTTATTTATGTAACTAAATTTTAATGTTAAACAAAAATAATCAATAATGAGATAACACATGTCCATTTTATAAGATTTACAATTTTTTCTTTTTTTGTTAAATTATATTTCAAATTTTATGACAGAAATTATATAGAAAATATAGAAGATAAAAAGATAGAAAAAAACTATAACAAAACCAGAATACAAAAGAAACAGAGAAATAGATAAACTCAACAGTAATGCACCTGACATATATATTTAGAGAATTCTCGAAGAAAAAACACAAATTCTAAATAAATAAGTTCGGGAATTGGTGTTGTTGTCAAAAATCTTAAGAACTAGATTTCATCTTCGTTACCACAAGTAATTTATCAAATTTCTCAAACCAGGAATGATTCTTATTTATGTATTTTTTTTATATTCTTTTTTCAATATTTTAAAGTTGATACTGCATAAAAACCCAGGGATAGAGTCTAATTAAGTCTTTCATCTTGAAATTAGTTAATAACTAACCATGCTTTAACAGTGAACAATTTTAAAGGGTGCTATTAAAACAAAATGCATTTTAATTTGATCACAAAAATATTATTCACATAGCCAAAATTTCTTTTTAAAAAGTTGTATTGGATAAAGTCAAGTCGCCTGGAAACAAAATTAATCACAAAGAACTCTGTGAACATCGAATCACATGTTGGTAAACCGAAATGCATCCTTAAATTTTCGTTTAATTATTTACGGCTTCGGCCTAAGGATGAGACACAACCCAAAGAATAGTCCTCGAAAAAAACAAATAAAAACAGTTGCATCATCAAAAGCATATAAACAACAGTGGGGAGAGTTGTTACACAACATCCACTTGCGTAAAGACATTAAAATACATTACTATTCTAAACCAAGTTGACTTCATGTTAGCTCGAAACACAAAGTCACTAGCTAATTTTAGTGGATCACGTAAGATAAAACCGGCCAACATACAAAACAAGATAGAAATTCATGAATCTATGTAAATGAATATCTCTTAGTGCCTAATCTTACAAGAATTATAAAAATATGGAGCTTAATGCGTCCTCTTGAGCACAAGAAATCGATCTTTCAGAGCCGCCATACGTCACCATGCATTAATCATTCTCTTAACAGTCCACTAACAGAAGCATGCACAATTAAGCCCAAAAGATCGTTGATATCTATTTTTCTCTATAAATAGAACCCCAATTCTGCGACATCTTAATAATCTATCACTCTAGTAAGTCATTTAAACAAGCCGTCATAGACAATGAAAACACAAACCAAGGTGATGGGAGGACATGTGCTGCTTACTATTTTCACTCTTTGTATGATTTGTTCAGGGGTTAGGGCCCAGCTAAGGCCTGACATCTACGCTAAATCATGTCCGAATCTTGTACAAATTGTCTTTAACCAAGTTAAGATGGCCGTGAAGGCCGAGGTGCGGATGGCTGCTTCTCTCATTCGTCTTCATTTCCATGATTGCTTTGTTAATGTAAGTAATTGTTATCTTTACATTTTTTAATTATAATTTTTGTTTACGTTAAGATATTGTTAGAATTGTTTCAAACACTCGTGATCAGTTTGTTAGCATGAACTTTTCAGGGGTGCGATGCGTCTGTCTTGTTGGATGGAGCCGATAGCGAGAAATTAGCGATCCCAAACGTGAACTCTGCGAGAGGATTTGAAGTAGTTGATGCTATCAAAGCGGCTGTGGAAAACGCATGTCCTGGTGTTGTTTCTTGTGCTGATATACTCACTTTAGCCGCTCGCGACTCAGTTTACTTAGTAAGCTCCCC
>KE156037.1:155139-195632 GCA_000411075.1 Sisymbrium irio
TTACATCTGCTAGTCAACCAGTCATAACTATCCCGCAAATGCAACAGTTTTTAACCGCTACACCAGTCGTACGAAACGCTTAATAACGTTTAAAATCGTAATCGCCCATTTCCACAAACTCCCGCAACCGCAACCACACCCACTACATTTAAACCAGTCAGGCCCTTACATCTGGACACCTTGACCTTGAGTTAAAAAGAAAAAAAATTCATGGATAATTTAACATACAGTAAACGGAACGGTAATTATATAGAAACTTCATTTTCAATATAAATATAGAACTACTATATTAATAATTATAGATGTTTCTTTTTGGGTTTAAGAAACATTATTTTCACAGTTAGACTATAACTATAGCAATATTCTAAACACATCTGTCATTAATGGAAAAGAAGTAAACAAACACACACATTTTTATATTTACTTGGGTCTACATTCGTTGTATTTGTAACAACTAATAAGTAGTCACAGAGATGTAATCATTATATTAAAAATAAAATTAATAAAATTAGAAATCTATACCGCACTGAATGTTTTGTAACTTTCCTTGAACATGTAAAATTTTCTTCCTGTCTAAACTCTTTATAAAAAGGCGCCACTCTTAACATCAACCCACAATATAAATCCTCTAAGCTTATTCTTTCTATCGGTCAGTTTCACTAATTAACAGAGAGCGACCAAAGAATGGGTCTAAGATATACTATTCCCTCACTTTTTCTCTCAATCATAATGTTTGGGGTTTTGGGTAATGCTCAACTTAGCTCTGATTTTTACTCCAAAACATGCCCTAACGTCACCATCATCGCTCGGCATCTGATCCAGCGAGCTAGCAGTAGCGACGCTAGACTCACTGCTAAAGTCATGCGTCTTCACTTTCACGACTGTTTCGTGAACGTAAGATCTATAACTTCATTAGCATACATATCTATGGTGTATTTTGTTTAGTTAGGAAACCTATATATCGTTTGAATGTGCATGTGATTTTATGATTCATGTTGAATCTAAACCAGCACATGTGAAGTTTTATGATCGTTGTAAAGGGTGGTGGACATCAAACAGAGTTTCGCACAACGACGTCTTATTAAGACTAAGAAAGCTAGTGTTTCTTTTAGGCAATGGTCAAATATCAAATTTCAAGTTTGATGTTTGATTATACATTTGACCATATATTCGGTAACTAGCCTTGGTCTCGTATTGAGATAGTAACGGTCTTTCTAAACCAACTTAAAATGTCTTTTTTATTCTTCGTCAATTATTGATTAACTAAGAAAAGTATAGCCATCCTTAATAAAATATGCATAAAACATTGAAACTCATATCTTGTGAAACACAGGGGTGCGATGGTTCGGTACTATTGGATGCTGCTCCTGCGGATGGAGTAGAGGGTGAAAAGGAAGCTTTTCAAAACGCTGGTTCTCTTGACGGTTTCGAAGTGATCGATGATATCAAAGCCGCCCTCGAGAACGTTTGCCCTGGAGTTGTCTCTTGTGCAGATATCCTGGCTGTGGCAGCTGAAATATCTGTCTCTCTGGTAATAACATAATTCTTAAACTTCACGTGCTTTCAGATTCCTTTTATCTATTTTCTATTAAAGCATGGCCAAGATGTACAACTTAGTAGTTTGACTAATCTCGTTATTTTATGTTGTCACCACACCCGGAAAGGCAGGATTATGAAAAAAAAAAAAAAACTATGAAAAGCATATCATATATATAACTTTTTTAAATATTTATATGTTAAGGCGGGAGGGCCGTCATGGAACGTCTTGTTTGGAAGGAGAGATGGTAGGACGGCCAACCGTGGGGATGCGGTGGCTGCACTTCCACTAGGGCCTGACTCTCTCGAAATCCTTACTGCTAAGTTCTCCGTACATAATCTTGACATTACCGATCTCGTCGCTTTATCTGGTAATATACACATTCATGCCTTAATTTATTTTTATGTCTAAAAAAAGTTCATTGGTCATCTTTGCAGAAGTATGATTAAACTTTTTATCAGGGACTTCAATAATATTTTGTTACAATATATCTAAACGAATTATGAAACATAACAAATTTACAGGTGCTCATACCTTCGGGAGGGTTCAGTGTGGAGTGATAACCAATCGTCTACACAATTTTAGTGGTAACAATGGACAGTCTGATCCGAGCGTTGAACCACACTTCTTGCAAGCATTGCGACGAAAATGCCCGCAAGGTGGAAGTCTCACTGCGAGGGTCAATCTTGATCCTACAAGTCCTGACTCATTTGATAACGACTATTTCAAGAATCTTCAAAACAACCGTGGAGTCATTGAATCAGATCAAATATTGTTCTCCTCGACAGGATCACCTACTGTGTCCTTGGTGAATCGTTATGCAAAGAGCCAACGAAAATTCTTTAGAGCTTTTTCGAAATCAATGATCAAAATGGGAAATGTAAGGACTCTCACAGGAACCGATGGAGAGATTCGTAGAGACTGCAGACGGGTCAACTGATACGGTTTTGCATAATTGCATCGTCAAGTGATCAGATTTTACATGTTGTTTATACGTAATAAGTTGTATTTGTGCTTTTCCACAATCGTTTATCTTCCTTTGATTTCGTTTTACTATTAAGGTTAAGCATGCCATTGTTAATTTTGTCTCTGCATTGTAAATCATACAGACACACACACACATATATTTTAGAAGAGCGTCAACAAAGTAGTTAAACCTCTATAACAAAAAGAGAACAAAATAGTGATCAACAAATAGGCTCGGGTGATAGAATGCAGCAATAATGGTTAATGGATCATACATAAACTCAGTTTGCTCTCTGTGGCAAAACCTTTTGAAAATTAGAAATCACCTTATTTTCTCTGCAGATTCTCTGCACAAATTTAGTAGCCACTGGTGAAGGGATCTTGAAAGATCAATCAATACACGACAAACTGGCATGACTTCGTCTTGCTACTCACAGACTCAGCACAAAGCAAATTAAGTACAGCTAGTCACACTCAGGTATATCTTCCAAGCCGTGGTCCATAGCATTTAGAGGAAAAAGAATTGTAGCTAGACGATATGGAGAGCAACCGTCAAAAACAGCCAACTGATCAAGTTTATCGACCAAAACTGATGAATCGGTTTCTATCATTACAAAGATCAGGAGACGACAGGTATGAGGATGGGCTAGCTAGTATTTTGGTTCTCCACAGATTTGTTGAACCAATAGCTTCATACTTTTTGGTTCTAATATTAGAGACTTTTTTTTTATTCAATATTCATTTATATGCTGTACTTGATATAAAAAAGCTTTTAACATTCAATTCAAAGAGAAGAAGAAAACTTAAATAGTGGTGAACTTAGGAATTATGATTAGTCCGAAAAAGTCAAAGTTGAGGTTGACGGAACGACGACGTTGAATTAGAGATGATCTCATATTCTCATGTAGTACATCAAGTTGTGCTTCGCTGCAGTACAACACAAGAACACCGATCTTTAGTACATACAGAAACTTGGATTAAATAATTAAGAATACATTGACAATGTTTTTGTATTACAATCACATGAAAACTATAAAAAAAACTTTGCCTAATTATAATTTAAAAATACTTACAAATCAGGAACCCCAAAAATACGATTTAGTACAGCTTGTTAATCGTACACAGTAGTACAACACAGGCATTGTACTGCTTTCAGACAAATGTCTTATAAATTACGCGTGTGTATTTCCATGGTGATTAAAAAAGAGCAAGAGGATTCTTTCCCTGGATTTGAATGAACATCATTGAGTGCAGCGTTGATGTAATTTACTTTTTTCCTTTTCAATGTTGAATGGATGAAAGCAATTTACGTTAACGTTGCGCTCAATTATGTTTTTCGAATTTTCAGGATCATCCAAGAAAAAACATTCACATCAAAAAAATCATGAAAGTCATTCCGACTCCATGTTCACTGCCCTAGTTTTTTGAGTCTTACAACAAACTTTCACCATACAAAATAACCCAGAGAAACACCGAAAAAGATTCAATATGCGAGGTTGGTCTCTTTAATGGAAGTTTGATACAGTTTAATTTCGTTTATTAATAGTGATAGGTTTATAAAATGTACGTATTTTCATTATTAAAAAAAATCATAGCTTTTAAAAATATAGTGACTGGAGACGCGAGGTAATAGTGACTAAAAAATTATTATATTTTCAAAATATTGTAACTACCCGAAAAACGAGAAATTATAGTAATAAGATTAACGTCGCACTCGCATATTCGAATCTCTATTGGCCGCGTTTTTCTAAGTTATTTTGTATGTTGAAGGTGTATTGTTAGAATCGAAAATATAATAGTAGTTTAATTTTAATATTCTAAGAGGCGTATAGGGATAAGATATCCATGACTCGTGGCGGTAAACAACGTTACACAAACTTTATAACACATGATAGCTTCTGTAATGTGTCTTCCAAAAGAATTTAAAACCATATAAATCCAAAAGTTAAGTTAGGTTCGAATACTACCCTTGAATAGGTTAATATATGACCACTAAATGGGGCCATTGGGGAGTACAAATAGAGGTTAACATGAAAATATCAAGTCATTTAGTTTTTCTTTCTTTTTTTAGATCGTTGAATAATAACATAAAGACTTTATATGAATTGTTGATTTTAAACCTTTAAGAGTCACATTACAACATTTAAAATATCGATCAGTATATATATACATATTTTTAACTAGTCAACCATTTTGAAAATTTTAAGAAAACAAAATATAAAAAACCTTCCTACGTACATGTGTAGGAAATAGAAAATGATAAGTTCCAAACTAATGCACTTGTTCTACTCTGTAAAGTTTTTTACATTTACTTGTTTGTTAACTTTGTTCTGTCGAAAAAAAAACTTTGCAAGGTATATCAAGTGTTTTTAAGAACTATTAAAATTCATATTATCGCACATAACGGGATCAATCATCGAGTTTCTATCATTTAAGACGCTCGATTTGTAAATGCGGCAAAATTATAGTGGGAGAATATCGCTTTCAATCCTGAGTATTTATCAAATATCATACTCTAGAATGTGCCACCCTACCTTTATAAAGGACTAAAGGAGTGGTGGGAATTGAAAGTAAAATATGTCGGTGTCTTTTTTCTCACAACAAACTTGAAAATAAAAGATAGCACTTAAGTATTATTTAGTAAGCGATTTGTTTCAAACTTTCAAAATTACTCGTTCTATAACTCAAAGTCCAAAACATGCAATACAACGTTTCCGAGATTATTTTTTAAATGAGAAAATATTATGTTTTATCCAAGATTATTTTGTGACGAGCGGCGTGGAACACGATCCGTAATAAAATTCTGACTGATCAGAAAATACACAAGAAAAAAAACGTTTCACCAAATTCTATAAGATTGGTATTTTTTACTATTCTAGCTTCAACTCGATCGACGTTATAATGCAAACAAGTTGTTGCAATTTCTTAGCAAAAAAGGCGAAAAATCCCGGAAAACATTACATAGACAACAACAACTCCCACTTGTCAAAAGATGACAAGAAGACCCACTACTACCAGTAGTTGTCTAAGTCAATACACACAAATTAGGCACCTTAATTTCCGTATCTATTGCACACAATTCATTTTAGGAGTCTTGCTCATGCATCCATTCATCCACCAAATTTTTCTATTGCATCAAAGATATATATATCTACTTCTCATTTTCAAAAGGAAATTTACGAATACAAGCATAATACAGACGAAGAGACAATTTCATCTACATATATAGACACTCTGATAAGACTTAAGAGATTCTCGGGGAAAGTTTTACTCCTACCTACACATACTCTAACATCTCACATGAGAGGCTAATTATATCTTCATCTAAAGAAATATACATACTTTCTATTATCACTCAATCACTCAGGTACTTCGAAATTTTATATGGCTGTTCCATATCTCAAGCTGGTCAAAAGTTTTAAGGAAAATTTAGGTTGATCGATCGATCACCGAGCCCCAAAGGGGAACCACATCTCCTGGATGTCTGACTGGTACGACACCATGAACAAGATGATCACGAGCACGGCCGCTACGCCCCAAGGAGAAGAACCGGCACGGTGGATGGAGTCTTGTTCGGGCCAGGGGACGTAGAAGGAGAGGCCGCCGGAAAAGAAGTGGACAAGGAGGAGGAGGAAGAGAGGGGAGAGCATGAAGACGAGTTTGAGCTGATTCATGGTATCTTCGAGGACGGACTCGTAGTTCAAGTACCATGTGAGGGACAACACGAAGAAGACGACCATGAAGAAAAAACAGAGATGTGGGTTTGGGAGAGAGAGGTAGTCTAAGTACGATGAACCGTAGTATGGTGATCTCGCCATGTATTCTTCTTCTTCTTGATCTTCTCTAGTTTTGATAAAGGCCTAGAGTTCTTAGAATGTGTAAGTGAAGTCTAGATGTCTCTCTATAAGTGTGTCTGTGCGTATATCAGGGTTTATATATATAAAGAAGTAGATTACCTCTGGAGAGAAGAAAAGAGTAATTTGCTTTGGATGGGTGTGTTTTTTCCTTTTTTTTACTTATTAATTGATTAAAATATTCCAGGGCTTTTGGGGTTTTGAAGTGGTCGGTCGAGACCACGTGGATATGGTCCTATGGTTCTGAATTAAAACATCTATTTATTGCCTTTTAAATTCTCTAAATTTAAAGACAACTAAAGCTAAACAAAAAGGGTGCCTCTTCATTTATATATTCACTCCTTTCTCGTTAATCCACCTCAATGATCACCAATATTAAAATTAGAGAAATTATAAGTTTTATAATGAAACATGAAATTAAAATTTTTTAAAAGAAGGTAGGTTGAAAGTTGAAACACGCTTTGTGCTCTAAAACATACTTGATGCTGCTATTAGTCGTTCTATGTGGATCGTTGAATAAATAAAGAAAAATTATCTAATAACCTTAGATAATGTTTTCATCATAGGCTATGAATTTGATTGATTACTGTTTGCGATAATACAGGAATATCGTTGTCCGATCAGCTAAATCAGGAGATTATGTCGACAGTACTTTGATTTTTGATCAAATTCTATTTTTGGATGTCATGCTGATCTTAAACGCAACATCAATTATTTCGTGGACGGAGTCACGGAGGCCGGTTAATAATGACGGTAGTAGATTCATCAAATTAATTTGAAGGTCGATCTGGTCTTGAATTCCCAATTATATAAAGGACTAAAAAAGAGTATATTGATTTAATAAAAAAAAGTTATCACTATGAAAAAGAAAATGGTCAATTTCTGCTAAGTAACCAATTAAGGATATATCATTTTGTATTTAAAAACTAATATTTACAAAGTAGATTATTTTAATTAACTTCTGTTGTATGCATCATTAGATAGAAAAAAGAGAAAAAGTGAGGGTGTATATGTCCTATAAAAGTGAGGAGATGAGAAATGAGAAACTGTTATACTGTTTTGTATTATTCTATTTAATAGGATAATAATTTTGAATCAATGATTTTCAACTATTCAAGAGATCTAAATCAAGTAAAAATAAAAAAAAGGGTGAAAAAGTTACAAGAAATTTTTACATAGAAAAAAGTAAAAAAAAAAAAACGTTTGTGTATTATATTTAAATAAGGATATAATAGTATACATTGTAAAAATATAAAAAGATATCTTAGCTTTTATATTTTTTTATTATATATAAAAGCTATAATTTGAAAAATTTGTTGAGTACCAAATTTCCCAACTTTCACTTCTGAGAAGCCCAATTGGAGTCTATTAGAATTGAGACGCCCAAATAGCCTAATTAAGCACAAATAGAAATGGCCATAAAATATGATAAACGTAAAACATACACGTAAGGTCGTAGTAAGCTTATACTTGCAAGTTACTTGAGGTCAATTTTACACAAATATTAAAATTTAATCGTGTCTTCTCACTTGCCTTACACATACATGACTACACAGAAAGCATCATCATTCTTGAAGCAAAATCAAGATCTTTGCTCATTCAACTGTTACACTCATCTTCAATTCGTTCATCTTCGCAAAGTTTTATTTATATGCCACCTTCCTTAATCTGAATTAACCTTCAGAGCTTTAACATGGGAACATTGGTGGGTCACATCGTACCGGGCTTTTTCTTCTTTGCACTTGGTCTATGGCACCTCTTTAACCACATCAAACTATTTTCTCTGCATCCAACATCATATATATCATGTACATGGTTTCCCCTTTCAAAACCAAGATATTTAGAGCCTCTCTTGATCATTATAGCCTCCTCGCTTTCCATCTCTGTGGAACTCTTCCTTGGTCAAAAGAACCACCAACCATTTGATCCCAATGACGGAACCATCCCATCAAACCATCTCCATAACTTCGAACACTCTTGCATCTCCATCACCTTCATCACTTATGCAGCTTTTGCCATCATTTTTGACAAAACAAGACCAAAGGCTCATAGGGACCTGGTCAACGTAATCGCGGCCCTCGCCTTCGCGCAACAACTCTTTCTCTTCCATTTCCACTCGTCCGACCACACGGGCGTTGAGGGCCACTACCATTTGTTGCTACAGCTCGTGGTTTTTGTCTCTTTAGTCACAACACTCTTGGGGATCGCCTTACCAAGTAGCTTCTTGGTGAGTTTTGTTCGGTCACTTAGTATTTCCTTCCAAGGAATATGGCTTATGTCAATGGCTTGCATGCTTTGGACGCCAAGTTTGGTTCCCAAGGATTGTTTTCTTCACGTTGAAGAGGGTAAACATACCATTAGATGCTCAAGCGCCAAAGCTCTTCATAGAGCAATATCATTGGTTAATATCCAATTCAGCTGGTTCCTGGTGACTGTGACCATCTTTGCAATGTGGTTTTATATATTTTTGCAAAGGATTTACGGTGAGAAAATTGAATATTCCGAGCTTAGAACAAAGGAATCCAAAGACATCGAGATCATGATGACAATGGTTGACGTTCATGATTCTGAGTCACGAAATGGAGTTAAGTCACTAGCTTGAGAAACATGGCCGCGGAAAACTATATACCAACTTCTCATGATGTTTTCGTATTCCAATTCAGAGAGCTTGATCATGTGAATATAGACTTATTCTGTGTTATTATAATGACACTTAAATTTAGATGGGAGAGAATCCATATATGTAGTGTGCTGTATACTTGTATATATGTGTGAAGGTGCCGTATAATCTAATACATAAAACTGAAGAGATTCTTTTATCCTTTCATTTTTTTTCAATGAGTGATCTTTTACATGTTGACCAAAGTAAATCGATTCTTTGGTGACTAATGACAATTAAATCATGTTTTCACTTCAGTACTTTTTTGAGTTTTTCTACGACTACACTAATTGCAAGTTTTTAATTCAAATAAAATTAAATGAATATCCCCAAATCATATTTTTTAATATTGCTAATTTGTTACTACTGAAAAACAGAGCCATCTCTAAAAATAAAACTTAGTTCGAAAGATTAAACCAAACAACATCAAATAAGAAAAAACCACACACCGCCAATTAGACGGAGGTAATTGGTTCTTCCGATTCAATGAGATCTTTAAAAAATATTCGGATGCAACTACAAAATATTATTGCTTTCTATCTTCTGATGTCATGCTTCTTATGATACGAGAAGCACATTTGTTTGTGCTCCGGTAGTAAAAATTTCACCTTCCATTCTTCTCTCTCTCTCATGAGACTCAGAAAGGCTGGCTAGACAGCTTACACTCCCCCTAAGTATCTTAAACACACAGCCAATGAGAAGAAACCCATATTGATATCACTGCATCCACAAATAATCTTCGTTGCGTAAGTTCCTCATCATTGTCGCCTGCGTTGAAGCAGCGTGAGAAAGTATGGAACTTGTATCTATCATCTCATCTTGGGGTGGACGAGGCACCGATTCCATCCATCGGGGGAGCACGAATGGGAAGAACCAGATCGAAACTCTCCAGTCCAAGTCTAAATCTGATGCTGAATTTGGATACCAAATCCTATCCACACTCTTGTCACAACGAGACTGGTTAATGACACAATCTTGATGACCATCGTTATATGCATCCCTGAAGACTGTATAGCTCTGTGTCCGCAAGTTACATGATACCAAATGATGATCCTGTTGACTCCATAGATAGACAGTACCGTTATCAAATGGATGCATTGCCATGGGTGCATGTTTACCGATAATCGAGACGCTGATTTCCCACAAAAGTTGCCAAGAATCATCACCATTGTTCAACCTCCAAATCTTCAAAACATTTTCTTCCTTCTGAGCTAATGTTCTGACATACATGACAAAGGCTCCAGACATAGTTAAAGTTCGTCTGAAGCCCTCCTGGTTGTCAGCAGAATGGTCAGGTAGTTGCACAACCCGAAATTGATCGGACTGAGAGTAGAAATCATGAGCTACGAGTACTCCAGGTACACTCACACAACCAAAGTAAATGGTACCATTGAGGCTGATATGGAACATGTTGGTGATCTGATGAGGACATCGAATGACCTTGGAAGACCAGATACCTGTCTCAGATGAATAAAGAAACACACTAAACACAGTCGAGAGATAATCATTCGTCGCTTGCACTGAAGCTAACCTAACCACTCTAAAGCTCGAAACAACACCATCCTCATCCACGCGAGTCACCAAAGCAAACACAGTAGAATCACCTGTGGTATCAGACGGAGGTGGAGGGATTTTGACCCATTGTTGTAAAACTGGATTGCCCACGTAGCAATAAGCTTTATCAGCGCCGTCTGTGATCAAAACCAATCCACTGGAAGAATCCGCGTAGTTGCAATCACCGATATGATAGCGTTTAAAAGACGGTGGGATGAGTGAAGCTGGAGACTTTGGAAGATCCCATGTCTCGCATCCATGAAACCCTATGAGTTCTTTTGCTCCGTACAGCAGCGACCACGATGAAGAGGAGTTTCGGTGCAGTGACAAGAAGAGACGGCGGAAATACGCAGATTCGATTGTCGATTTCCATGTCTTGGACACCGCTTTGAATCTCGCGATGTTTCTCAAGGGTAACCTCGCTAGAATCTCTGTCAGGAGCACCTCCAAGACCAGAGTTCGTGTTTGTGTTTCCATTTGCTATTGGAAACGGCCGACCACTCGCGGAAGTGAAGAGAGTTTTCGAGGGTTTTTGTTCTGTCGCTAAACTTTTTGCTGCATTAAATTAAAAGGAGGCCCAATTGAATCACACAAATAGCCCAGTAGTAATACAAATCCACGTACTCATAATGAGCCCAACTAAAATTAACCAAGGTTCAATAAATAATTTTGGCAAAATTTGTGGTGTTTTAAGAGAAAATAATATTTTCGTCATTGAATATAGAGAATAGTTTTGCTTTTCTAGATTTTTTTAATAGATTAGAATGAATGTATTTGTCTACAAAATCCTTTTTTTAATCAAGAGTTTGTCAAATTTTAAAAGACTGTTAAATATATGAGGAAAAATAATGAAATACTTCATTCTCGAATCAAAAACTGCATTACTACAAACAAATTCAACGTTATCTCCATCATTAAGCGTACAATTTGTCTTGTGCATATTTTCAAGGAATGAGAAATCCGCAGAATATTCTTCTTAATAGTCTTACAGACATCTTATTAAATAATTGATCTGTAGAAAGAAAATAGGAAAAAAAACGTTTTATATATTACAATTTTTAGGTAACTTGATTGAGTTGAATTTTGTTAGATTTGCCCTCCATGAGAATTCTCCCGGCAATTACGTTTACAAATCTCACTGAAAAGAATAATAAAAAAACAAAAGAAAGAAAGCAAATTAAATCCGAAAAACAGAGACGAAACAAAGCATTAATAATCTCCAGACGTCTCTCTGCTTCTCTTCCAGCAAAGTATGGCCCTTTATCGCTTTTCTCTCTCGATCCTCTTCTTCTTCTCCCTCGCCCTCCTCACTACGACCACCCTTTCCCTCTTCGAACCCGACCCGGATTCGATTTCCACCGTCTACGAACTCCTCCCCAAGTACGGTCTCCCGAGCGGCCTCCTGCCTGATTCCGTCACCAACTTCACCCTCTCCGACGATGGCCGCTTCGTCGTCTACTTGGCCAAGCCATGCACCATCGAATTTGACTACCTCGTTTACTACGACAAGACCATCTCCGGACGCATCGGTTACGGCTCCATCACCGACCTCAAGGGTATTCAGGTGAAGCGACTCTTCATTTGGTTCGACGTCGATGAGATCAAGGTCGATCTACCTCCCTCCGATTCCATCTACTTCAAGGTTGGGTTTATCAACAAGAAGCTCGATATTGACCAGTTCAAGACTGTGCATTCATGCGGCGACAATGGTGTCTCTGCCTCGTGTGGACATTCCTGGAAGAGTTTTCTCCAGGTAGCTAACAAAAAGTTGATTTCTGAAACCTTATTCGATTTTGCGTTTCTGGGTTTTGGAATTTCATCTCAAAGTTGCCAACTTTCTGAATCGGCGAATGACCCCTTTTTCTGGTTGACTTGGATGATGAGAATTCTTATTTGAATTTTCATGACTATATCTAGTTGTAATAGCGAACCAAAGGGTTTTTACCATTTAGTTGAATTCAAAGTTGCGATTTTTGTTTTTGGAATTCAGATTTAGATGGTAGCTCAAATTAGCTTCGGTAGTTTTGTCTGATATGAATGAAGTTGTTTCTGGGTTTTGAGGGTCTAGAAAACGATTGTGTGTGAGTTACTGACTAGATTCTGGAATCTCTTGAGTTTCTGCGTTCAAACTTTCAGTTGATTTTGTGGATCTTAAACTTGGACCTATTATCACGGCTGGCCATTATTGGAAAGATATGTTGGATTTGTAGATTGTTTCCACCTAACTTTAGGTGCTTGGGATTGTAAGTTTTCCTATAAGTCAACCACAAAGGCTAAAAGCAAAGACCTTGGAAAAGGGGTTTGAAACAGTAATTTATGCGTTCTCATTGCTGTTTTTCGGATTGTCGTTGAAACTGAAATTTGTTGTTTATTTATACGCTGGTTGGCTCTCGTTTCTTCTTTTAGCTCCTATTTGTAGCTTAAGGTAGGTGATAAATGTGAAATGCTGTTTGTTAGAATGTTATTTACATGCGTCGATCAAATGGTTTCCTATGAATCCTATCTTTATGATGTTGGTCTGCTTTCTCTGGGTGATTTATTGCCTTAGTTCCTTTTCGTACCAGCCAACTCGCAAAGTAGTTCAGTCTGGATTGTAGGATACTGGTGGTGACGTATATGCGCTAACTGAAGTTTATGTTTTCATCTGAAAGAGCAGCTTCCAGGAATGATGAATGAAGCTGAGATGCTTATTACCGAGTAAGTACTCTCAACAATCACCGAGACAACTCCACAACGATGGAGTTGAGTGTCAGTCAACTTTGTACAAATATTTTCGGTACCTAGACAAATCTTTATAAGATTTGGTAATGAAATGTCAAATATTTCCTTTATGTAAGTCTTGTTAAAACCTCTGTTCCACGAAAAATGATGTATCTATACTTCATGACTAAATGTTCCCTAGTTCCAGTTCTCAACTACTAGTAGTTGTATCATGTATGGCATAAGTATAACTGAGTTAAAGATGCTTCCTATAAGCTGATACATTAATTCAAATATAATCATTAGACAAAGTTCTAGAACACGTTCGAGTCCTAAACCATTGATTTCCACACATCATCAATCTATACGAACTCCAGACTTTTCCGACTCTCTTAATTTAAGATGGCTATGTGACATGCGGGTTGTCCATTACGTAAGTCTTGTTCCTTATTTACACAAGTCTACTGCAACTTTTTAAGTTACAAGACGACAATAAATACAAGCTTATTCTACGGAGTGTCCACGTAAACCGGAAAACCCACCCGGTGGGTTTCTTGTTTGTCTTTGCCTTTGCTTGTTGCTTTAGGAATAAAAAAGAAAATAAATATCAAGACTTCTCTCCTGATTTTGACTGGCTAGTATTCAACGGCCATTTTCCATCTTACAGACCCAACTCGTGTCCTCTGTTTTGTAATACAAAACCGTTTCATCTCTTATTCTTTTTTTTTTCCTGGTCAGAGATTCTTACCATCGATCCACCTAACTGTTGTTGATTTCTGGAACTCGTTTTCCACAAGTAATCGGGAAAAAGTTTTGATCTTGTTGCTCGGAGGTAATGGTGGGTGCTTTGTTTGTTGTTGGCTCGTCGGTGATGGATTCACCTAGCGGTCCTTGTTTATGTCTTGATGCTCACGCGAGGAGCTCTCCGAACAAGACGAAGATCCTTGGCAGTACAAGAAAGCTGGAATTGGGGAGCTCCTTTACTGGTTCAGGCATTGTTTTTAGGCTTTCTTCGAAGCGCGTACCAAGGATTGCGAATCGAAGGAGCAAAAAAAGGCTCTTGATTGTCAATGAGGACCTTGCTGGGAATTACGATGACACCTTCGGAGATGTCAAAAAGGTGAGAACTTTTTGAATAAGATTCTTTGTGGGACGAGAAGCTTATGGTTCTCAACACTTTGATTTTGCAGCAAATTGTTAATTATTTCACATACAAAGCTGTGAGGACGGTTCTTCATCAGCTCTACGAAATGAATCCTCCCCAATACACTTGGTTCTATAAGTAAGCTTCTTATTGTTCTCTGTATTGGTCGTCACTTGACCATTTTTGGCTTCTCGTCTGATGTTTCTCCTTTGTTTCACAACAGTCACCTCGTATCAAACAGACCAACAGATGGCAAACGTTTCCTGCGCTCCCTCGGCAAGGTATTAAAGTTTAGTTTATATCTCACCAACTGTTATATAAGAGAAGAAGTTTCAGCTGCTCAAACTTTTAGCTATAGGCCTACTGTTACTAGACTATACATGTAGCAGATGGTAGCTGTAGTGACTTAGTTAAAGAGCAGTTAGTTAGGGCTGATTTCTTTTAAAATTTGTCTGGGCAGAGTCAGTTGAGTGTTTGATAAGAACCAACTGCAAATCTCTATCTCTCCTCAACAATTGTAAGTACAAAGACCCTCTCACGAGCTAGTCTCTCACTCTACAATCGTCTCTCTCCCTCTCTTTACAAGAATAAGCTCCATAATAATGTTTCCCAATGACAAACACAAGTATTTATACTCTCTCCAACTAACAGCAAAGACTCCCTTTCCTTCAGAGGTTTCTCAACTCTTTCATTCTTCTCCTTCTTTTTCCCGCTTCGTCTCTTACGACCATATCCTCTCCAGTATCTATCAGTGTTCTCTCTCGTTTTGTGAATTGGGATTAGAACAAGCAGTTCCATATGTTTTTGTTCTTTTCATAATCACACGTGTGTGCTGTGATATACTAATTATGATCCAGCATGGCCAGGAAAAAGAGTAGTATTGTGTTTCGTCTTAGAGCATAAACAGAAATTGAATCTTCTGTTATCTTGTCTAAACGACTTGTAGGAAAGTCAGGAGCTTGCAGAGAGAGTGATGATCACGCGTCTCCACTTGTATGGCAAGTGGATCAAGGTACAATCGCCTGTTATGTTGTTCCCTTCCTGGCATGGGTACCATAAAAGATTCGAAAATAATATGTATAATTTTGTTGCTTGTAGAAATGCGACCATGGAAAGATATACCAAGATATATCGGATGAGAACTTGGCGTTGATGCGTGAACGCCTGATGGAGACGGTGATATGGCCTTCCGATGACTCAAACTCAGAGGTAATTGGCTGAAGAAGGACGTCAAACCGCAGCATTTCCTTTGTCAATTTTAGGACCTTTGAGGTTTTGTTTTTAGTTTGATTTACATAGTCATTGAGCAGTGTGTATAATATGTCTATTCTTGGCATGTACTCTTGTTTATGATGATGATTATATGGGGGAAAAACTATACCCTTCTTGTGCCCGGAAACTTTTTCAGCCATCTCTTAAACTCACACACTCCTCACATTAGCACTGATATGCTATTTAATTAACTGATACAAAAAAATAAAACAGACTAGTAATAGCACTAGACATGAACATGAGTTTAAGGAAAAATGCGGTTGGTCCAAATCGGAACACTTGGCCTTCTAACAACTCCAAGACCGTTTTAGAGCAAAGATATAAACTGTCCTCACTCAGCACGAAACAAGTAATGGCGAACATTAGCATTTTTGCAGCTCTACCCCTCACGAACTCCGAAATACCATCACTGCTCTTCCGTCGTGTCAAGAACACTTCGTTTATCAGTTTCGCGGGAACCCATTTTCTCCGACAATCGATCCCGACAAGGATAGTGCGATCTCCGACTCCAAGGAGGATTGGGTCCGTCTCATGTTCTTCGGTCACGGACGAAGCTTCTACTTTCAAAGATCCTGCGGTCGGGGAAAATGGTTATCCTGAAGTTCGAACCTTGTAAATTTACCTTTTTTGCTTCATCTGTGATTTTAGACTTTATCTTTCTGGGTTTCTATATAAATCCCCATAGAGCAACGAAAGTCTGAATTTTTGTGTGTTTGGTGTTGGCAGGACATGGAACTGGAAAGGTTATTCGATAAGATATCAGTGTGCTGGAATCAGTGGCCCTGCTTTGGTCTTGGTTCATGGTTTCGGTGCTAACAGGTCAAACTCATTTGCCATTTACCTTCTCATTTACCAAGAACTCTAATTTGCTTATGGGTCTTAGTTAACATTTACCATAATCTTGTCACAAAAATCTTAAAACCATGCTCTTCATTGAGTTGAGAACATTAGTTTCAAACAGTAGCATTGTTTGCATTCACAGTGACCATTGGAGGAAGAACACACCTATACTTGGGAAATCATATAGGGTGTACTCAATCGATCTTATCGGATATGGATACTCTGATAAACCGAATCCTAGTGAGTTTGGAGGAAAACCGTTTTACACTTTTGAGACATGGGGTGAGCAACTCAATGATTTCTGTCTGGATGTGGTCAAAGATGAAGCCTTTTTTATATGCAACTCTATCGGAGGTTAGCTCTAAACCTTTTCGGGTTTTAACTTTTTCTGTCCCTTGGTTCAGTTGATGACAGAGATATTGGTGTTCATTAGGACTTGTTGGTCTTCAGGCAGCAGTAAGTAAGCCAGAGATATGCAGAGGGCTTATGCTTATAAACATATCGCTCCGTATGCTTCATGTCAAGAAACAACCATTGATTGGGAGACCTTTCATCAGATCATTCCAGAATTTACTTAGGTATTGTATATGCGTAAAGGTATTGTATGCCTGCTTCGCATACGCCCCCTATTTACTGTATCTATAAGGTACTCTGTGGTGTTGCAGCTGAATGTTCGCATTTCTCGTCTCAGGAATACTCCGGTTGGTAAACTATTTTTCAAGTCCATTGCTAAACCGGAGACCGTAAAGAGCATTCTTTGCCAGGTATTGATACTCCAGCCGGGTTTATAAGTTGCATGATTCTAGTACTTTTCTTTGTTGAGTTTAAGGAAACGAAAATTTGTTTGTTTTGTTTTGAATTTTGCAATTAGTGCTACCATGATAGCTCTCAAGTGACGGATGAACTAGTTGAGGCAATTCTACGGCCAGGGCTTGAGCCTGGTGCAGTTGATGTCTTCCTCGAATTCATCTGTTACTCTGGTGGACCGCTTCCAGAGGATTTGCTCCCACTGGTCAAGGTTCGTTACTCTGCTCTTCCTCCTTAGCCATGGTTAAAACTAAACCTTAAGGTCATTAGTTCACCATGGACATGTCTCTAACTGTTTGCAGTGCCCGGTTCTAATTGCATGGGGAGAGAAAGATCCATGGGAGCCTATCGAGCTTGGACGAGCTTATGGCAATTTTGATGCGGTTGAAGAGTTCGTTGTTCTGCCTGACGCTGGCCACTGTCCTCAGGTCTCTCTCTCTCTCTACGCCTCCCTCACAAGATGGAACTACAACGAAGGTTTTCTTTCTCTTATTTATATTTTTATGTAAAAAATTTGCAGGACGAGAAGCCGGAAATGGTGAATCCACTTATCGAAGCATTCGTTGCGAGACATTCAAACTCCAATACATCCGTTGCTCCAGACATTTGAACTCAGTTTCTTTTACATTTTTGTATATCTGTACAGAAACAATTCTTCTGAACCCGCACAAACCGTGCATGAACTGTCCACAGGTGAGATCTCAATGTGACAAAACTGTATATGTATTTGATGAAGTGCAGAGCTCATTAAAGGACCTTTTACTCCAGACTCAATAATTTCCCCTTGGTTTTAACCCGGTTATTTCAGAACAATATCAAACATGCACTTATTTTCGATATTCCAAAAGCAGGAGAATATTATCCAAGTCCGTAAACATGATCTGATTAGTTAAAGTATTGCAGTAGTCTCGTTCGTTTGACTTCAAAGCTGGAAACTTGGAACAGCAAGATAAAGTACTACATAACGTGGACAAGGTCCAAGTTTTTCAACTCCTGTCTCTATATATATTGATGATTGCAATAAGCAGAGAATGTTTCTTACTTTTCATCACAAAAATTGAAAAAATCACTAAATTCACCAACTAATAAATTCATCCTAAACTCTAGCCAAGTCAAATTAAACTCCAGGACCATATCCCAACAGAAGCTCTTAGGGTCATATCCTCATATGACATAGCGGTATGTGACATAACGTTCGGCTGTTTCACTCTTGCGTATGATCTTCACAATTTCTCCACGTTTTAGCCCATAGTATCTCGCTATGGGATCCGTAAACTGAATACGTGGAAGCTATAGCCAATTCAACGGTCAAGAGAGTAAACAAACATGTTAGCTATATGGAAAACATCACAAAGATTTAACATCGAAGTTTTTTTTTTCACGACAATAAACAACTTTCATTGCGTAGCGTGCCAAGATACTAACCTGATTCTCTTTTACAGTGTATCTCTCCAACAAAGCTTTCTTTTCCTCAGTTGTTAGAGCTATATGCTCGGGAACAAAAGCGTGTTCTTTTACGTTCATTAGAAGATCTGCCTCCTGCACAAGAGCATGAGATTTTAGAATATATATATTGGGAGACAAAACAAGAATCAGCAAAAGCAAAAACAAGTCTCTGGAAAATACTTTGAGATTTCACGATATATTTCAGAGTAGATTGCAAGTTCTTTTTTCTTTACCAACTCTGAGGCTAATGTAACAAACTCTAACAGAAAAATCACATTGCTAGAAACCTAGTTTATTAAGATCTGTGTCCCTTATATACCACTTAATTAACATCCTTTCCAACTTCCAACATCCTTATATACCACTGAAATTCCTATTCAACCATTATTCTTTAGTAGACTCTGCACATGCAGCTCCAGGAAGAAAAGAAAGAAAAAACAAAGATACAGAAAATGGATAAATATAATCACCTGAAAAACTTCCATGTGAAGTTTCAATTCTAATGTGTTGGTTATGGCTTCTCGAGCGGAGCGTGTCATGTCCTGCTTCATAACCAAAATTGCTCTGAAGACATTCTCGGATTTCATGCGCTTGACGCAAGGCTTAATATCGTCGATTGTAACCTTGTTTTGTTTCATAAAAAAGACAAATATCTACCACAAGGAAGAACTAGAGCATTAGAAGAATGAAAAATACACAAAAGACTCCTCATATCCTTGTCGTAGAAGTAAAGGGCAGTTTCACTAATGTTTTCTGAACCGTAAAAATAAAATTTAAAATTGAAAAAACCTTATCAGAGTCATCTTTCCGCTTAGTCTTGAGAGTAACAAGATCCTCTCTTTCCATGTTTTCGCTATATTTGGTAATAAACTGTTCTATGTTCATCTCAATTTCAGAATCCGCGACAATATACCCACGATCTTCGAGCATCTGATTCACTGTCTTATTGATTCTGAAAAGTCTTCTGATTTCTTCGTCAGGTAAAGTCATATTTTCACAACTATCTGCAAAACACACTAATTCATATCACAATCAAACCAAAGATAATCCATAAAGGAAGTAGCATGCCAAAAAAAATTCAAAAGCATATCAGAGCGGAAGCTCAAACGGAAACAAAACTCTAACACCATGACTTATAAGGGGTCTTCAAAGTTTTGAACAGAACCACAAGCAATCTGAACACATATAAAAGTTGAAATTAATTGTGTAAACTTAATACCATGATTATTGGAGTCTCTACAAAGAAATTTTACACATAAATAATCATTAATTAAATCTGAAAAAGTTAATCATTATAAAAACTGTTTCTAAAATAAAAGGTTTTGTTTATGTAGAGTTCTACACTTGTCTTTTTACTATTGATTCATCTTTTTATAATTTAATCAAGTTATTAAATTAAATTAAATAATAATATAAAACTTGTAAAATCCTCTTTTTTAAAGACTAAGGGATAATCATGCTCTAATGAACCTAAAAAACCTAAGAGGTGCACATGTAACTAATGCAGCACACAGCTCTTAATTTCAGTGTTCGAAACATCACACAACAGACTCGAGAAGATAACGTCTAATCCACTGCAATCCTTGCGACAAGAAAATAGTTCACCTAAGTAATTACAGAAGCGAGGAAGCAGTAAACAAATTTCACGCACCAGAAAGAAGTTAGAAAGCAATAATGAAGGTTTTATCTTTTGGTGATCAGCGAGAGAGGATTTTCACTTGCCAGAGGGGAAAAAAGAAAAGTAGAGAGCAAGTTACCCCTTAACTTAGTATTTATTTGAAAGAGCTTAGGTCCCTTTATTAATTAATCTTATAAGGAAAATTTCATACATTAATCGATTATTAGTTTAATGATAAATGTGCCTATGGATGATCGTTTAAAAAAATATATATATATATATATAATAAATAAATGGAGTTTAATAAAAAAAAAGGAAGTTTTGTAGGTCAATGAATTTGACTCCGACTGTATGTCAATGATTATCGACCAACGTATTTCTATCGTAGCTGTCTGTCTAATTGCTAAGTGTTTAGACCCCTTTTTGGTCGCTATCTTTTCGGAGTCTCATGCTTATGACTGCACATTTTTGTACCCTACTCGACCTTTAATTTTATGCAGATTAAATATCAATTGATATTAATTATGTTCTGTGTTCTATCAATTAGAGGATATAAATGGGTTAATCGCTTAGTTATATGGTGATTGTGACTGTTCTTTTTGGAGCAAAGCTTAAGAGACTAGATTTCTCGGAAAAGAGAAACACCTGAATATGTTGAAGATTATTGCTCTGCTTCTAACAATTGTCCGCCCTATTATTGTTAGTAATGGAGTCTTCTTCACCACATAATCAACCAAGGAGAATACAAAAACAACTAGGAATCCTATTTTCGATAAACTGCCAAAAAGAAAGAAGGCTAATGAGAGTGGACGGGGCACAACCTTCCAGTATCAACAGCAACACGTCTCTTTTATCAACCTTTCCCATATCGAATAGCAGCATGCTTCTTCTCGTCCGATCACATTCATCTGGCCAGTACACACTACCGAGACAGGCTTCATATGTTTGTTGTTGTTGGTGAAGCAATGTTGACCCCCAAATATTTTTCTAGTACATTCCTAAAGACCTGTATACCAAAAATATATAGAATTTTATGTCCATGAGACTTTGATGATAAATCTTTTCTGTATCAACTAGTCAGATAAAGTTCTCTCCTTTGATTTTACGTTGGTTTACACTCGACAAAGTGATACTACAGGACATACCTTAAATGCAAAGGCCTCTTTCCTAGTTAAAATTATATCCATCGCAGCTGATTCATCATCGAAGGCACCATAAAATTCCCGATAGAATTGGCATCTAGGAATTGGGAAGGGGAAAAGGAAGGCAAAAGTAACAAATTACTTTTAAGTTCAGATTCAGAGTATGTAAATAAATACAATAAGAATGCTTCAGAACTAACCTATCTTCTTCACCAGTCTGTTGGTCAATCTCATCAAACTTCTGCGTCAGGACTTCCGCAGCAGCAGGTGAGAGCATGTGGAGTATTAACGCTTCTAGGGTTCTTGGGAAATAACGCTGAATAGTGTCACATGATACGAACACGTTAGTTCAAAGAATTTCACGTTACCCATGTAAAACAGAAAAATAGTTCTCCATGTTGACCAAAATGATGAAGTGCGGTAAAAGCACTTCTTGTAAACTTACAGCCATTGCAAGGAGAACATCCCGAAGTTTAGATGCTTCAAGATTCCAAAGCATACACGCAATACGATCATCTTCTAAAATAGACAATGCATTATTCACCAGGATCTTACTATTGTCCCTCTCTGAAGCTGGATCTGAACAACTGGGTGAAGTGTGCTGTGGTTCCCTACTTGTATCAGCCGCATTTACGTGGTCATGGACTAAGGAAATAAGCTCATGAAGTGCTTGGCAAGCAGAAGGATCAAGATCATGTAGCGACGTTTTTCCACGTAATTTGCCGATGCCTTTCGTAATGCTTTCACTGCTTGAGTTATCATTTCCACCTTCTGCAATGATTCCATCACCGGCAAAGTCAGACAAGCCATTGAGTTTTCTCAGGATTTACACCATCAGGGTCTTTTTCTTACCTGCCTGCCCGATGTGAGATTGGTCAATATGCTCAGACGGTTGCTTCAAATCAGTTGAACAATGCTTCGAAACTAGCAGGCTCTGTCAATATCCAAGTCGCACGCGTAAATAGAGGGTAGTAAACTTGGTCAACGCAAGTAAGGGTGAGTAGACGAACCTATATATTTTTAACTTAAAATCAGGATGGATAAGAAAAATATCATAACTTCCAACAATTTTACAGATGAGACAGAATAACTTACACACCATTTCTTTGTCTATCAATCTTTTTATATGATAAAAGATTCACGCACATGCAAAGAAAAAAGAACAGAAGTTAGGAAACAAAACAACAATGGTAACGCAAAAGAATATTTTTTATAAGAATCTACGATTTGTAATCAAGACCTTCTTGTAATCCGCCGCAGATAATATGAATCCATATGTTCCGGCATGTTAGACATAATGTTTGATTGCCACCAAAAGTTGACAGCAATAGTCAGCTCATCACTATCCACCTGATGAAACCTGCATAATGTAAGATAATACTTAATGTGGAATAATCCATTAAAATTTCTACTGACAGTTCTCACCTTAAATCTATGAGGCTTAAGTAAAGAGGTACTTGTCCTGACTAAATAGGTGTCACTTTCATTAGCATGATAGTAAGCTAGCTAACCAAAATGACATTTCGAGCATCTTTGTTTGTGCCTGGAATTAAAACCTTTAAGGACTTCATGTCAATAAGCATCTGGATCAGAGGCTCTAGGCATATGCATATACATGGCATGAGCTATATACACACCGAAACGATTAAAAATGCCGATTATTAAGGCGGAGGCACTTAGAGTTTTCTTTGGCAGACGTTATTGGAAAATTGAAAATCAAGAATAGAGGCTAAGCCAGAAAAAGCTACATAACAAAGACATGATAACTTCAAATCATTAGGAAACACACTTTGACAAATATGATGCAGGATCTCTAAGAATTTATTTTAGAACTTTTAGCTTATTTTGAAACACAATTCTACGTACTACTAGGAGAGCTTTTCTGAGAAAAATATGAGTATACTCACCAACCCTCGGGAATGAATAGTGCATCACCAGCGTTAAGAGTAACTTCCTGTGACTGCTTGAAGGAATGCTCTGCTCTCGGATAATCTGATAAATTCGGATTGTCTAGACCAACCGAACTACATGAACAAGAAATATAAAATGCAAACAAAATCTCGTAAATAGATATTTGGTATACAAAAATCATTGATAAGTTTGCCAGAGCTGCTAAGGTGCAGCTATTACAGTAAGTGCTTAGGATATAACCACCAACAATGTACGGAAAGGCCAAGAATGATACCTATGGTTTGATGCTTCTCCGTATATAGGCATTGGATAGAGCGAGGGAGTAGCGGATGGGGGCCACAAGATAACTGTTGATGATTTTTTGTAAGTTGAAGTTGATTTAGATGTAAGCAAGATCGTTGAATCTGCCCGCATTTAGGCTAAACCTTAAACACATTTCAAACGAGCTGACATAACATTCTAAAATCATTTGCCTTAAATGTCAGTGAAGCAATTACATTATTTGTTTATACATTGCCAATTTGATTCCACTAAATAACAGAAATAAAGAGAAACACGTTCCTGACAGTTGAACTTGGAAGAGAGCAATGGGCTAACCTTTTTTACACCCAGAGACTACGCATAAGAGGTTATGATGTGGATCATAGTGGGTAGTTGATCGAGCTTGAGCAGAATTCATCCAAAAGTTAATAGAAGACAGAGACTTTTCCCCTAAGATTGTGGGCTGCATCAAATCAGTTCAGATAGTAGATGTTAATCAAAGTTCATGTAGAAACAAAGAGGTGAAAGAAGCATGAATACCGTCCGAATATCTTGTCTCAGAATCTTGAGTTGAACCTTTTCTTCTTTCTCATCATTCAAAATCGGAAACTGGACAAAAAAATACATATACTATGTCACATGTGCATGTTCAATCAAAAGGGATCGCATGGGAGAGAAATCTAAATATATAATGGCAAGTGAAGAGCAAACATATTCAAAGACCAGAAGCACATAGGAGGAAAGGTGAATATGAATGAAACCTGTGCTAGGTATATTTGTCCAGGTGTAGGATCCTCAGGCTTTGCATCAACAGCGGAGCCATTCCCTTTGCTTGTCATATGCTGCTTGCAGAATCCTATAAAATCAGAGAAGGGCAATGATACCTACAGGACAAAGAAGATAGATATGTGAACTGTTTTGTGGTGGATACAAGAAATTAATTAGAGCTCAAAACCAGCTAGATTGCTACAACAATACTGTGGTTAAAGAGAGTAGCAATCACAGGAGCTGAAGAATGGAGCTTTTACCCGCTCATGGCTTCTGATATCACCGTTGAAAATCGGAGCCGTCCTCGAAAGCATAGCCTCCACCTCGACAGAACCTGTACGTTCCTGTTCATATAACTCCAACATAAAGCTTTTACGAAACGGGATCGGAATCAAGTGAGAAGTAAGAAAAAACACCTCCAGATAATCGAGGCCATTGTTGGATGGATTCCACTTAGAACAGGCATCCCAGTCACTAGCACATCCTCGGAATACCTTGAGAAGAAGGAAGCAGATACGAATCAGATCGATCATAAGAAAAAGTGAAGATTCAGCGAAAGAAAGAGAGGTAATCAGAAAAAGTACTGCAGGGAAGTTGGTGAGCTCGACGCCAGACTCGAATTCGGCGGCGGAAGGAGCTCTCTCGAAGGTTGCAATCTTCGGAAATTCGCTTCCCCTCGACATGTTTTACCTCACCGGCGGTGGTGCTTTGGTTCTTCACTCGCAAACGTTTAAAGACGACGATTACGGTGTTAGCGTTTGGCTGTGTACGGACCGCTGATTATCAAAGAGCTTGGTTGGGCTAACGTTTACAGACGATTACGGTGTTTGTTAGCGTTTGACGGTTGCAGACGCTGTGAATTTATTCTTCACAGTAAACTTCAATTTTACAAATTTATACTTCACATTGAACAACATAAATTGTTTCAGAACAAAATTGTCCACTATAAAACTTGCGCTCTCGTCTAAGATTGTTTTTTTTTTAGTTCGTAACAATTTCTCTCTTTGATCCCATCTTGACGAAAAAACGAAGTCATCTTGGTGAGAACAATTTGGTCAAGGCACCATGATCGTGTGTTGTCTTAAGTGTTTGTACTTTTGTTCCACGTTGAACAGTCTCCAGCTTTCTCCAAAGTCTTTAGACAAGACCAGCTTCAGAGCTTCTACCCCTTCTGCTAAAGCTCCATCCATCTTTCCCACAAACACAGAGAGATACATAAATCCATGTCCTTGTGTTTGTTATCAACCATAATGTTTCAATGTCTGTAAATGCTTAAAAGACTTTACCCGTTCACGAACTGGCGTGCTGAACTTCTGCAACAAGAACGCCTTTGGGTCCATTTGTCCGGGAGGCTTTCCGATTCCTTACAGTTGTTGGATGATAATATCACGATTCAGAACCACGGAGATTCATGAGGGAGAGGACAATCTTAAGTGGAACAGAGGTCCAAACTAACCGATTCGTAGCCTTGCAAACTCCCTGTTGCCTCGGAAATGGTGCATGACGGATTTTAACCTGAAAAGAACACAAGCAAGTGATAAAAATAAAATTATGTTGGTCGCTACGACGGTCTTAAACATGTCACAGAACCAGAGAAAAGTTAAGAACGTTAGGTATTAAACATGTACACATGACCGCAGCTTAGTGAAACAAAATGGGATACCCATACCCGTTGTGACATCCATGGCCTCCTTTTTCTTGAAGACGAAGAACACCACATGGCAATTGCGTGTCATCATGCACCTACATCACCAAATGCAGCGTAACAATGGAATTAAGTTTCTTCTCATGAAACAAGTAGTAACGATGCTCAGGCCGTAAGCCAGAAACAGTAATAGGATTACCACAAGCACACGATTGAGAGGTAACTTGTAATACGCCGCGAGAGGTCCACTCTGAAAAATATAAGTAGAGGCTCAGTTACAAACACAATTACCTAAAGCGAAGTAGCTACAAAATGAAGCCAAATTATAGATAAGATTAGATGACAGAGCTATTATAGTTGGAACAATAGGCAGTTGGAAGCAGTAGATTTTTATGATCTAGACATCTCCTCTTCAGCATTATAGTACTGCGATAACTAAAACTATCACTCAGAAAAGCTTCTCATCAGGCCTCTAACATGTCTTTAGGAAAAGTAGAGAAAACCTAACCTTGGTTCAGATTCAATGGATGAAACATGTTCAATAATATGTTTGGTACAAGAAACCACTTTTTCAGCCTCACGAGTCATTCAGATGCATCTTTTTTTCTACACAGCCTGGCTCTCTCACAATTTTATATGACTAGATGCCATAGTCTACACAGGTTTTAAAAAGTATGATACTAAGAATAGGAGAAGCACATTACTGATTCACCGCTCAAGTTCATGAAGGTTTGCGGCTTTGCCAATATAACAGGGAGATCGCCCACGAAACCTGACAGGGGACAACACAAAATTGAAATCCTGTAATTCTGACATCAATCTCACACAGTTTTTTTTTCTGTGAAACAAGAAAACATCATTTAACTCACATACCTTGTCCCATTATAGCCTTGAAATTTACAAGGTTCATCTGAATCCCAACTGACTCAGCAAAAACATCAATCATTTCGAACCCAATCTGCAACGTAGTAACCAAACACAAGCAGCCATCTATAATATATGAGATTCACCACAAGAAGATCCAAGTTGTTTAAATACATTATCACTAACACATTGTGGGTACATTGTGTCTAGTCCCTTTGAATTTATCCCCAGGATTGCCCAATCCCAAAAACAGCCATGGCTGATGAACGGAAGTGCAGTAGCAACGCCTTGACAACCTACTCAGCATAGCTCATGGATCGGCCGAGCAAGTCAAGGTAGAAAACTTCTCCGAGACTAAATCCCTAGCTTCTACTTCGAAAAGCAAGTAATCTGAAAAAGAAAGAGAGAATGATACACATACAGATTAGTGTGTTTAAAAATTGAGTATACTATTCATGATCTTTCAACACAGAAGCTCATACTATAATAAATTCGACTAGCAATTGTTTTGTTTATAGTGTATTGCGTCAACGTACAGAAACCTGACTCGTAGTTCATTCCAAACATCCCAACAAAACTAATTATACAAAACACGGGAAAACAGAAACGGGGAAATAAAAAGTCATCAAATTTTCATAGTTTAGAGAAACAAGGAGAATTTCCGACAAAACCCATCAGACAAGTAGACAAGAAGCTCGATCGGTCCTTAATCAGTAAATATCCAAACCTCAAAATTGCAAAATACAGAGAGAGGACAGAGATATACGGAAATTACTGGGAGAGTGGGAGGGAATAACTCACCGGGAAAGCAGAGATCGAGCAGTTGAAAAAGAGGAAACAGATAACGACTGTCGCACACGGTTCGGTCGGAATTAGGGGTTTAGGTTCTGAAATGGAAACGATATTCTGATTAAAAAAGAAACGATTGATTCCATTTTCTTGTAAAAAAAAAAGAGGTTTAAACTTTACAAGTTTTTAAGTAAAAAAATATTAGTATAAAATATTTACTCTATGATTATCTCATATTCAGCAGAATATTCAGATTTTAAACTCTTTTAGAATCAAGATGATAATATTATTATTAGGATTTGGATACGGTTTCACAGAATTTTAGAATAAATATCTTTTGTGATAAAAAATAATAATAAAATACTGTTATATCATGGAATAATCAATAGTAACAATTGTTAAAATTATTAAATTGAAGCAAAAACAAATTAAGATTTGCAACATATAATCCGACAAACGTTTTCTTAGCAAAAAAGACTAAATTCTCTTTAACCTGTTTTTACTACTACGAGCGGATGAACTCTTTCAACGAAACTAGAGCCCTTAAGGATTTTTGTTGTCCTTTATCAATTGTCACATTTCTATCAACTGCATAAGCTACTTTAATGCTTTTACGAGCCGCAAGTTTAAATTCTACTTTTGGTTTGCCTTCCATATTTTTTCATATATCATCAATAAGGAAATTCATATTTTCCTGGATCCCCCCCGGAGCGTATTTTGAACCGGAAAAATGACTTTGAAGTAATGTAGAGTTTATATGCTTACCATAGCCTAGTTCTACCATATATCTTCACTTCCATTTCCAGATTAACATCGGAGAAAGCCATCCAGGCAAGACCATCACATTTGAGAAAGTGGAATCTAAAGTTCTTACCAAATCTCATATTTAATATAAAAAGCTATATTCCGTAAAATAAAATAAAAAGCGAAACTTTAAATTCTACAAATATTATACAGAGAAATGGGACACGCATTGGTTATCAATTAATCATCCACACTCAAAATATACAGCTAATAACATATTATTATTGCTTACCTTTTTTTTTCCCTAATTTAATAATGGGCTATTCCGTCGGCCCACATCAGACACCACCTCAAATCACGAATAGTTGGAAAAATGGAAAATAAAAAAAATCAAAATAAATATATAATTATCTTCAGAAACCTCATCCCCTCTTCGTTCCTTGTCATTCCGCTTACTCTCTCTCTCTAGACTCGCAATCCTAATAAGGGGAGAGAGATAGCTTTTTAACCCTAGTTTTTCCCGCCGCCACCTGCCATGGCTTCCGAGGCGAATCAGCTTCAGCAAGCACAGCTCGCGATGGTCCTCGGCTCCGATGCGGCGCCGTTTGAGACGCTCATCTCCCACCTCATGTCTTCTTCCAACGAGCAACGCTCCTCCGCCGAGGCACTCTTCAATCTGGCCAAGCAAAGCAATCCCGATACCCTCGCCTTGAAGCTCGCTCACCTTCTCCAGCTTTCTCCTCATTCCGAAGGTCGTGCCATGGCCGCCGTTCTCCTCCGTAAGCTGCTCACACGCGATGACGCTTATCTATGGCCGCGTCTCTCCCTCTCCACTCAATCCTCCCTCAAATCCTCGATGATGTCTTGTATTCAGCGTGAGGAGACCAAATCGATTTCTAAGAAGATTTGCGACACAGTCTCTGAACTTGCATCGGGGATCCTCCCGGAGAACGGATGGCCGGAGTTGCTGCCGTTCGTTTTCCAGTGCGTGTCTTCCGATTCACCTAAATTGCAGGAATCGGCGTTTTTGATTTTGGCGCAATTGTCTCAGTACGTTGGGGAGACTCTGACCCCTCACATCAAGCATCTCCACGGCGTCTTTCTCCAGTGCTTGAGTAGTGACTCTGCTAGCTCCGACGTCAAAATCGCCGCTCTCAACGCCGTCATCAGTTTCGTTCAGTGTCTCTCCAACTCCACGGAGCGAGACAGATTCCAAGACGTTCTCCCTGCGATGATCAGGACGTTGACCGAATCCCTCAACAACGGGAACGAAGCAACTGCGCAGGAGGCGCTAGAGCTTTTGATCGAATTGGCTGGTACTGAGCCACGCTTCCTCAGACGGCAGCTTGTCGACATAGTTGGCTCGATGCTTCAGATCGCAGAGGCTGAGTCCCTCGAGGAGAGTACGCGCCACCTAGCGATTGAGTTTTTGGTAACTCTAGCTGAGGCCCGTGAGCGTGCCCCTGGGATGGTTAGGAAACTCCCTCAGTTCATTGACAGGTTGTTTGCGGTTCTTATGAAGATGCTCGAGGATATCGAGGACGATCCTGCTTGGTACAGCGCTGAGACCGAGGACGAGGACGCTGGCGAGACGAGCAACTACAGCATGGGTCAAGAGTGTTTGGACCGGTTAGCAATTTCATTAGGAGGGAACACCATTGTTCCGGTTGCGTATCAGCAGTTTTCTGCTTACTTGGGTGCCTCTGATTGGCAGAAACACCACGCTTCTTTGATTGCGCTTGCGCAGATTGCTGAAGGTTGCTCAAAGGTAATTTTTTTAGTGATGGCAACTGTATTACCTGTAACTTTGGTTCTTTTTTGCTTTCAGTTATCATTCATTATCTAGCGAGGACTAGCGAACTACCTACATCAGTTTGGGGTTTTCATTTTGATCTTGGAAATTTTATTTAGGTGATGATTAAAAATCTAGAGCAAGTGGTGGCCATGGTTTTGGGCCAATTTCAAAGTCCTCATCCTCGCGTAAGGTGGGCAGCCATAAATGCGATTGGACAGTTGTCTACAGATTTGGGTCCTGATCTGCAAAACCAACACCATCACAGAGTGCTCCCTGCACTTGCTGCCGCTATGGATGATTTCCAAAATCCACGAGTGCAGGTAGATCCCCGCGAACCTCGCATCTGTGATACTATAATCTTCCGACACTTTCTAAAGCTGTATCTTGTGACCAAATGTAGGCTCATGCTGCTTCAGCAGTACTCAACTTCAGTGAAAATTGTACTCCTGAAATTTTGGCACCTTATTTAGACGGAATAGTGAGCAAGTTGCTTGTGCTACTGCAAGTAAGTGCATCGTGCAACTTTCTCTCGCAATAAGTAACCAAAAAGTTTACGCTCAATGATTGACTTTGGATGATAATGTTGTTACAAATAGAATGGAAAACAAATGGTGCAAGAAGGAGCTTTAACAGCCCTTGCTTCAGTTGCTGATTCATCGCAGGTATATGTGAAGAAGTTACGTTGCACTTATTATTCTCCTCGCGTGCAACTTTTGTTCTGACATTTATCTGAATTTGCAGGAACACTTCCAAAAGTACTATGATGTTGTCATGCCATATCTCAAAACTATATTGATGAACGCAACTGACAAATCTAAGCGGATGCTTCGTGCCAAATCCATGGAATGCATCAGTCTTGTTGGAATGGCAGTTGGAAAGGACAAATTTAGGGATGATGCTAGACAGGTACGCTTATGTGCATGGGTCAATTCCATGTGCACGTACTATCAAGATTGATGCTATATGTCGTAATCCTATCTTTGTGCTCCGGACTAGTGCCTGCCAGCTTTCTAATGATTTCATTCTGTTCATCTGTCCCGTGAAAATATTTTATATTCCAGGTCATGGAAGTGCTTATGTCATTGCAAGGGTCTGAAATGGAGGCAGATGATCCAATAACGAGTTACATGTTACAGGTGATTCTGATTACCGTATGCTAAGCCTAAATGTTATTATTAACTTATTAAGGTAAATTCACTTGCTTACATCTACCTTCCATTTTTGTAGGCATGGGCTAGGCTTTGCAAGTGTCTAGGCCAAGATTTCCTCCCATACATGAATGTTGTGATGCCTCCTTTGCTCCAGTCAGCTCAACTTAAACCAGATGTAACAATTACATCTGCTGATTCAGAAGATGAAGCAGAGGATTCTGATGATGAAAGGTTTTCTATTTTTCTTACGCCTTCATTAGTTCGTTTTTTCTTTTTGAAAAATGGCATGAGTAATCTCTCTTTATTGTTGGAGGTGCAGCTCCCCCTGCATAGTTTTTTGTTATTTGCCTTGAGATAATTATTATTGCTGCGGTTATGTCTCTCGGAATGATAATAGACGCATAACCTATGGTCAAATAGAGGAATATGAATTCGTCGGGCATGGATTTGTACTAATTCTATCTCTTGATGCAGCATGGAGACCATTATCTTGGGAGACAAAAGAATCGGAATCAAAACAAGTGTCCTAGAGGAAAAAGCCACAGCTTGTAACATGTTGTGTTGCTATGCTGATGAGTTAAAAGAAGGATTTTTCCCCTGGATTGATCAGGTTAGTTTGGTTAAATTACTCCAAGTTTTTTCACTATCCTCATTATTCGTGGGACTGGGTAGACTGAATTTGTATATTGTAGGTTGCACCTACACTGGTTCCTTTGCTAAAATTCTATTTCCATGAAGAAGTTAGAAGAGCAGCTGTGTCAGGTATATCAGTAAATATATCGCCTACAATCATTATTTGGATCTATAGAGCACAATCCTAATGAGTTGGATAACTATTTTTTTAGCCATGCCGGAACTAATGCGCTCAGCCAAGCTGGCAATAGAGAAAGGAACATCTCAAGGACGCGATCTATCCTATTTGAAGCAGCTTTCTGACTACATTATTCCAGCCATGCTGGAAGCTTTGCATAAAGTTAGTGTGTATTCTGTTCATTTTTTTGTTTTTTTTTTCTGTTTCGGCTTTGATCCATCTCTGATGATTGAATTTTATGTAGGAACCTGATACAGAGATCTGTGTGAGTATGTTGGAAGCTATCAATGAATGCTTGCAGGTAACTTTCATTAGCAATGAAGAGTTTATTTTAAACAACTCTTTACTATGTGCCCTTTCAAGGCACTCTCATATCTATTTGATAATGTTGCACACTTGCACTTTCTTTGGTAGTCTTGCTCGTGTAGTTAGCTTAGGTGATCTATGTGATTGCTCCTTAAGAAAAAAAAAATTGACCTTGTTTTTTCCCTGTATTCGTCACTTGTTCAATCCTTCTGAGTTTTAGAGTATCGAGAATGATGTTACCTTTTCAGGTGGCCTTATTTTGTTCCGTTTTTTTAGGGTTTAGAGTATGAAATAGAGAGCTTATTTTGAACATGTCTGCGTTTAAGAGTTAATCGTAGCCTCGCATAAATGTTATCTTATTACCTTTCACTGTATTTCAGATCTCCGGAAATCTTTTGGACGAAGGGAAAATTAGATCTATAGTTGATGAGGTGAAGCAAGTTATGACAGCAAGCTCTAGTAGGAAGCGAGAGAGAGGAGAGAGGGCCAATGCTGAAGATTTTGACGCTGAAGAGGGAGAGCTTATTAAAGAGGAAAATGAGCAAGAGGAAGAAATTTTTGATCAGGTTACTCTTATAAGATTCACCCTTTGTCAAATTGAGGTTAAAGAAGTTTGCTATCAGCAACGTTCTTATTCATACTTGATATATTTTCTGCATATAGGTCGGTGAAATATTGGGAACGTTGGTTAAGACATTCAAGGCCTCGTTTCTGCCTTTCTTCGACGAATTATCCTCGTACCTAACTCCTATGTGGGTAAGTGGCCGTCATCACTCTAAGTCTTCCTTTTTCGGTGCTGCATGATACTAAGTGGAGACAACAGTCGAGACTGTCTTTTGTTTTTCTTAAAGGCAGAAGCTTGTATATTCCCTACCATATAACTGAATTGATATAGAAAGTGAAAAATTGCGGAATAGTTTAGTACTCCTCTTCAGGTGAATAGAGTTTTTGTAAATGTGGCCGTGGCATGACGCGCTGATGCAGTATTAGTCTTAGTTCGCCTACCGTTTTCTGTTTTGATATTGATTGTTGGTATTGGGGTGTGTATTGGTGGTTCAGGGAAGGGATAAAACAGCTGAGGAGAGAAGGATTGCGATATGCATCTTTGATGATGTTGCAGAACAATGCCGTGATGCTGCCTTTAAGTAAGGATTGTGTAATCATTAGATCGCTGTACATTCTACGTCTTCAGTTTCAGTGTTCTTATGTGGTTTTGTCCTGATACGTATTTGTCAGATATTATGATACTTATCTTCCATTCGTACTGGAAGCGTGCAATGACGAGAGCCCAGAAGTTCGACAGGTAAATCCTGCATTTTGCTTATCTGGTGTTTCTGGAGCTGAAAACTAATTTATATGAACTCCTGTTTCAGGCTGCTGTTTATGGGCTTGGTGTTTGTGCTGAGTTTGGGGGATCTGTATTCAAGCCACTTGTTGGAGGTATAGTATACCTTTGCCCACTGGTAGTCTTTGGGGGCTTGTTTTATCTAAGCTGTGCAGCTAAGTAGTAACACGTGTTTTTGTTTCAACAGAGGCTCTGTCAAGATTAAATATTGTGATACAGCAGCCAAATGCTCGGCAATCTGAAAATGCCATGGCATATGATAATGCTGTATCCGCTGTGGGAAAGATCTGCCAATTTCACCGTGACAGTATCGATCCTTCTCAGGTAGCTTATGATAGTGATCGTCAGCTGCTTGCGCCGCACGAATATATGTGGTTACTTTTGATGATCAACAAGTTAACTTTTTTTTTGTGTTATATTAGGTGCTACCTGCGTGGTTGAACTGTTTGCCTATTAGTAATGATGTCATTGAAGCCAAAGTGGTTCATGATCAGCTATGTTCAATGGTTGAGAGGTAATTATCAAATGGGTTTTTATCTTTTTTTGAAACACAATCAAATGGGTGATTCTAACTATTGCTTAGCGCTTTTTTTTTTTTTTCGTTCCGTGGGACTCCGTCTAACCCGGCTGATTTATGATAAACTTCCAGGCAAGATGTGGATCTTTTAGGCCCCAATAACCAGTATCTTCCAAAAGTCATAACAGTATTTGCCGAGGTTTGTTGATTACGCGTCTCATGAATAGTTTTCATTCGTTGATCTTTGCATCGTTACTCAATGAATAGACAAATCAATGTGTATTTGGCTGGGCAGGTGCTTACAGGGAAAGATGTGGTGACAGAAGAGACGGCAGGTCGTATGATTAATATACTAAGGCAACTTCAGCAAACACTGCCACCATCGGCATTGGGCTCAATATGGTCAACATTGAAACCCGAGCAGCAGCTCGCTCTCCAGTCTATGCTTTCCTCCTAAACCCATTCCAATCGGGTCTTCATTGTTCATTTACAGTGTCTTGTGAGCTTTATTACCACCACAAAGCGTCGTCAGTTTTGCATTTATGTGTTTACATTTTTTGCATTTTTCACCATTTGTTTTTTTGGGAGGGATGATGAATGGGTCTATCCTTCATAAGTTATCAAATGAAATTTCTATCTTGATGGTAGGAAGTGTATATTAAGGAGGGAAGGAGGGATTGTGAAATTGTTGGTGAAACGAGTGTCAATTGGGGAATTTTGGGTAAATGATTCCCCAATAAGACAGGTTTGGTGTTGGCTTTTGGGTTTGAGAGAGGGATGAAGTTTTTGGTGCTTATACGAGAAACAAAACAGAAAGAAAGAGTCGATTTTTGAGTTTTTGTTTTTGTATGCAATTGAGAATTTTGGAGGAATCATTCTTTTCTCTCATTGCTACTGTTGAAATTTGATTTGTACTCTTTCGCTTGGGAGTAATTATTATTATTGCGATAAATTTGTCGTGTTGAACCACTTAACCCTGCATAACATTTCTAACGAAATATGCCTTCCAAAGTATAAAGCGAAAGTTAAGACATGGTGTGCGGATTAGAAACTGGTTGTCCTGCTCTATAAGCAACTTTTGTTTCTCTGGCATGTTTTTCACCGACTTCACCGCAATTTGGTCATCCCTTCTTCCTTCGCAGCGACTCATCATCGTGTCCTTGTTTTCCATAAAAGACATTGTCCTTGATTCGTTGCACATCCTTCCAATCGGTAAAAAAAAGTTAAACCGTGGTCCCAACATTCTTCATGCACTCTGATTTGGCCGACGGTGATATTCTTCATGTTCTAAGCACCCTTGTCTTCATTGGCTGGTTCTTGTTGCACAGCGAGCTATTCCCATAGACGCACTCATGCACACCACACTGAATTTCCTCATGAATTGCATCCCTGTCACCAATTTGAAGTCATTCCTTGGTGCCACCAAAAAGTTGACAGGCTTGACCATTCCAGGTACCTAAAAGGCTAAAACTAAGCTCCCTCATGCATCTCTTTTTAGCGGTCGGTAAGTTCACTAGCCTTCAGTAAACCTTTTTTTATCGAAGTTAACCATTTGATTTCTTCTTTGGCCAAAACGTTGTGTCTATCTCTTATCTTAGGCCTATTGTGGTAAAGGCATCTAGAAGTTGCAATGGCCCTAACTGTATTATTTCTGCTTCTTGCGTCTTATATTTCTCCATTATAGGAACCCGGGATCTGAGCTATGGCCATGTTTCCTTGTATACGGAACACACATTAATGGAGCCTAGTCATTTCTGCAAGAGTAAATTTTAGAAGTCCTTAGATATTCCTGCACATGCGCATGTGTGTCTACTGTAGTATTGAGGTTTCGATCCACATGAAATAACACAACGCAGAGGAAAGGTGGAAATAGATCTCAATTAACAAGTCACTGATCGGTTGGTTGGACTGTAAGGCTAAGCATGTGTAAGAAACTAGTGTAAAGAATTTCTTGAAAGTTTTGAAGAGATTAGGAAACACATCAATACTGAGAAACTCTTTCTCAACACAATGAAGAAAACTTTCAAGCTTAAATGACACGCCTGCCTACCCTATTGGCTTAACTCGACCCTAGCCCTAAAAAAAGTCTTTGGGGTGCACCTTCAGCCATTAACTGGAAACCTCTTGCAACCACGTAAAGTGAATCACCCACAGAAGGATGTCCACAAAATCGCTCAAACGGTGCATTTGATAAAGGATAGATATGCCATGTAGCCTGAAATGTATTATAGATTTTACGTCATTAGAGTTAGATGAGCATTACATTCGATCTTCATTTGATTTGAAGGAAAATTAATATCTCAAGAATCTGTAAAAAGAAGTCCATAATCGATAGACGAAGACACAGCCCATTTGATATTTAGTCAATAAGTTTTGGAATATACAATTAAAGAGGTTAAACAAACCCAATTGAACGAAGAAGCTTGAGTCACACTACAAAAATCGCAAAAAAAGAAATCAACAAATGGAGAAATTTCGGCAAACTGCAAGACGTGAAAACAAAGTTAGGTCAACACTAATTCACTCTTAATGTTTTCAGGCAAACTTCTTTCAGATAACAATCCATCAGCGACTTGCATGCATGCGTCTTAACGCCTCAACAACCACCACCATGGTTTGGAAGGAGGAGGTGGGTACACTCGTCTAGGGCGTGGTGGCGGTGGAGATCTCCTGTAGTAGTAGGCGGCTTGGGGTTTAGGAGAAGGAGGAGGAAGAGCAACCGGAGGTTTATAGACCGGAGTAGGAGGAGAAGGAGTAACCGGTGGTCGATAGACCGGAGTAGGAGGAGCAACAGGTTGAGGACGATAGATCGGCGACGGAGGAGGGGAATATTGCGGCTTGTAACTTGTCAATAGCTTTCTGTTGTTGTTTCCTTTGGCAACTGTGATTAAGGTTGCCAAGAGACAAAATAGGGTGAAAAGAAACCTTTGGGACACCATTTTCAGGTTTAAGTTTGTCTACTAATGTTAAGATTCTTAAGACATATATATTTCTTGTAAGCTCTGTGAGAGGGTTTCCACTAATTTTGCGATTTTGTCAGGATCATAGTTTTTAAACGTATATTTTGGTCAGCGTTGCAATTTGTTTGCATTTTAAAAGTCTCTTCTTTTCTTGGTGAGGCCTCCCTCTAATTAACAAGCTTACGTAAGTCTTTACCAGTAGACACATCATATTTTTTTTTCTTTGTAAATTTGTTTTTATATTATAAGAAATTAGAAAATGGTCCGCACGTAATTAATACATGGAACCCACATAACAGAAAACCTCTGAATCATTCTCAAAGAGTACCTGAAAACGCCATCATTATAAAATCATATTTCGTAGCATCACTAAAATACCAAGAACAAATATTCAGAAAGACGAGCCACCCACTAAGTCTTGACCTCAAAACATACGAGCACAAAAATGAAGAACTTTAACTCAAGTATCCTTATAAATACTTGTATATCTACGTCAATATCCAGATTCATACAAAAAAAAAATGGAAAATCAAAAAAGTCAAAAACAAAAAACAAAAGAGAAGAACAAAGGCAACAATAAGACGAAGTTCGTAGGAGTTAGGCAAAGGCCTTCAGGAAAATGGGTGGCAGAGATCAAAGACACGACACAAAAGATACGAATGTGGCTCGGAACCTTTGAAACCGCAGAAGAAGCTGCTCGAGCCTACGACGAAGCTGCCTGTCTCCTACGTGGCTCCAATACTCGCACCAATTTCGCAAACCATTTTCCAAACAACTCGCAATTGTCTTTGAAGATCAGAAATCTCCTTCACCAGAAGCAGAGCATGAAACAACAGCAACAACAACAACAAAGCAAACCCGTCACTTCTTTTGCGGAATGCAACATCAATTACACTTCCACTGCTACGAGTCTAGCCGCCACCACCACGACCACAGTGATGCCGCTCAACAATGTCTACCTTCCTGACTCATCGGTCATATTACAGCCAGAAGCAGACAGTGTCCAGCTTCCTTACTCTTGGCCCCTTGTCTCTGGATTCAACCATCAGGTTCCTTTGACTCAGGGAGGGGAAGAAACACATGGACATCTTAACATTCCAAACTCAACCGATCAACATTCGAGTCAGGCTGAAATTGAAAGACAGATATCTGCATCCCTATATGCAATGAATGGAGCTAACGGCTACTATGACAACATGAATGCAGAATATGCGATTTTCGATCCTACTGATCCCATTTGGGATCTCCCTTCACTCTCTCAACTCTTCTGCCCTACATGATGATCTCACCTTACATTTCCTTTTCAATTCATGTAATTTTGGATCCATGAATGTAAAGTAGAACACATCTCTACAATGTCCTAATAGACAAGACTGTACCTAAAGAAAAAAATGGACATTGTAAGAAGATATTGAACAAGGTTTGGTACAACAAAAGCTTGACAATGAACTCTGGAACTCTCAATGGTCGCTTTACCAATGAATTTAACCAAGATAAAAACAGGAAGTGCAACTTAAATTGTACAGGATTATAAAGAAACATGTAATCAACAAGAATCATACGTAAAAACAGAAATTTGAAAAAACTTTTGGGTTGCACATTGCTTGAGAAAAGAAGGTGTCAATAGTCTTCACCTTCATCTTCTTCGTCATCTCCACCTTCAGCACCCACTTCTTCGTAATCTTTCTCCAGCGCGGCCAAGTCTTCACGTGCCTCAGAGAATTCACCTTCCTCCATTCCTTCACCGACGTACCAGTGCACAAACGCCCTCTTGGCATACATAAGATCAAATTTGTGGTCGATCCGTGAAAACACCTCTGCAACGGCTGTGTTGTTGCTGATCATGCACACCGCTCTCTGAACCTTAGCGAGGTCACCCCCGGGGACAACTGTTGGAGGTTGGTAGTTGATTCCACATTTGAAACCAGTTGGGCACCTGCAAAACAAAACCCATGCCGAAAGAATTGTGTTTACAAAAGCATCAACACGAAGGTAAGGAAAACGATAGTAACTTGCTCCAACATGTATATTCATACCAGTCAACAAACTGAACGGTCCTCTTTGTCTTGATTGTACCAACAGCAGCATTGACATCTTTGGGAACAACGTCACCACGGTACATCAAACAACAGGCCATGTATTTCCCGTGCCTTGGGTCACACTTGGCCATCATGCTAGCTGGCTCAAAGACGGCATTAGTGATCTCAGGGACTGATAGCTGTTCATGGTAAGCCTTTGCGGCTGAGATGACCGGAGCATAAGACGAGAGCATGAAATGGATACGGGGATAGGGGACAAGGTTGGTCTGGAACTCAGTGATATCCACATTTATGGCTCCATCAAACCTGAGTGATGTTGTCAAGGATGATATGATCTGGGATATCAACCTGTTAAGGTTCGTGTAGGTAGGCCTCTCGATATCTAGGGATCTGCGGCAAATATCATAGATGGCTTCGTTATCCAAGAGGACAGCAACATCGGTGTGTTCAAGTAGGGAATGCGTTGAGAGAACACTGTTGTAAGGCTCTACTACAGCAGTAGAAACCTGCGATCAATCAAAAGGCAAAGCATCAAAACCAAGATCCTTCATACTCTATCAGGGGAGAATCCAAATTAGAGCAACAAAAAAAAACAGAACATTCAATGAGTTTGTTTGTCGAAAGGTACCTGAGGAGAAGGGTATATGGTGAAACCAAGTTTAGACTTCTTTCCATAATCTACAGACAAACGTTCCAACAAGAGAGAACCCAAACCAGAACCAGTTCCACCACCAACAGCATTAAACACCAAAAATCCTTGCAAGCCAGTACAGTTGTCGGCAAGTTTCCTCACACGGTCAAGGCAAAGGTCCACAATCTCCTTTCCAACTGCAATTTTATATATTTAGAGACTTAAGCACCATTTTGAAGAACCCCTAAATAAGAAAGTAAGAAGCAGAGAAGAGGGAAACAGATTCTCACCAGTATAATGTCCTCTGGCGAAGTTGTTAGCAGCATCTTCTTTGCCGGAGATAAGCTGCTCAGGATGGAAAAGCTGCCTGTAAGTTCCGGTACGTACTTCGTCGATAACAGTGGGCTCAAGATCAAC
>KE156037.1:195761-221045 GCA_000411075.1 Sisymbrium irio
CTACAGACAAACGTTCCAACAAGAGAGAACCCAAACCAGAACCAGTTCCACCACCAACAGCATTAAACACCAAAAATCCTTGCAAGCCAGTACAGTTGTCGGCAAGTTTCCTCACACGGTCAAGGCAAAGGTCCACAATCTCCTTTCCAACTGCAATTTTATATATTTAGAGACTTAAGCACCATTTTGAAGAACCCCTAAATAAGAAAGTAAGAAGCAGAGAAGAGGGAAACAGATTCTCACCAGTATAATGTCCTCTGGCGAAGTTGTTAGCAGCATCTTCTTTGCCGGAGATAAGCTGCTCAGGATGGAAAAGCTGCCTGTAAGTTCCGGTACGTACTTCGTCGATAACAGTGGGCTCAAGATCAACGAAGACGGCTCTAGGGACATGCTTTCCGGCACCAGTCTCGCTGAAGAAAGTGTTGAAAGCATCGTGTGCAACACCAACTGTAGTATCACTGCAAAGGATACCAAAACAAGGCTATTGTCAGGTGGGTCTCTCAAAAAAGCAAACTTTCGATATGCAGATAAAGAGAAATGACGAAATTAGGTTTACAATATACCTGGGCATCATGCCATCAGGCTGGATCCCATGTTCGAGGCAGTAGAGCTCCCAGCAGGAATTCCCGACTTGGATCCCGGCTTGTCCGATATGAATGCTAATGATCTCCCTCATCTTCGCTCGCAGCAGAAAACCCTAATTCGTCGATCGTCTTCTACGGCGGAGGGAAATGAAGAAGCGGTGAGAGAGAGAGAGAGCGAGATCTTGTTTTTTTCATTATTTTTGGGTGGAAAATTGATTATTTATGAGTGGGGATTCGATAATTGGTTGGGGTCCGCCAATTTGTGACAGCCTGCCTTAGGGACTCAGATTAGACAAAACACATGAGATTCGATCTGGATCTAGATCTGGCGGGTTCTCATCTTTTCATCCCCGGTTTATTTCACTTACCGGACTTAGCTATTGATGATGGGGGTTAAATATACACCTTAACCGAGCCAAATCGATCTTTTCGGTTAAGAAATTCACGTTAAGGTTTAGTGGTTTAATTCTTGGAAGATAGATATTATTAGGATATTGTACAAGTGCATAAAACCGGTAATTATGATCCCGTAAAGATTGTCCATTTTTTTAAGATTTTGATTCTCTTTAATGTTTTTTTTTCTATACTAAGTAACTTACAGATATATTCATTCATGACGCTATAAAACTCGTGTCCTCTAAATTTGAAATAAAGGTTTTCATTTTTGACGAGTGGGGCTAAGTTTACTATTAATACACCGATGACTTGATAGAATGAGTGAAGACATAAATGATTCGCAACATGGGAAAGATCAACCTGTATGATTTAATCAAGTTGGACTAAGTAAGAAGAATTAATCTAGTCAATTGGATTACTCAGCATAATTGGAAGATTGATGCGTGTCAATAATCGGTTTAGTCGAGCGGGACGAGCCAAGAGCTAAGTGAATTGAAATCTTATTAGTTATGAGCGGTTTTGGGTTTAACTTGTTAAGTAAGTAATGTTTTGGACATTCAGTTTATTTGGATTAAATATATCAAAACAGATGATTACAAAACCTACTATCAGGATAGACGAATTTTCCCCAACTTCCGAGCACTTTGTTAGTTATAAGAAAGTGACCACACTAAACCTAAGTTTACAGTGTCATAAAACGTAAAAAGTAAAATATAACACAGGGATACAAAGTGGTCGAGTAGTCTAAATATGAAACCAGAAATGATAGGGTTCCTTGGGTTGTCTCGAGGCCATGAGGATCGTTAGCACTATTTCTTGTGTTGGGCTGCTGGCCAACATGCACCCAAGTTTCGTTGTGACAGCGTCCCAGGCACTTCTTTTGTTGAGCCGAATCCAAATGCATAGCCAAGTAATAACTAAGTTTACGTGTTCCTACCATTCTCCATTTTAGAGAAAGAGTTATCGTTAGTTACATCCGAAAGGTAAACAAGCTCAACAACTATTTTGTTCGCATTAGGCAAGTCGGTGCGACAAAATTACAGTTACGCATGAACTACAAACTAGAAGACAGAGTTTTTGATGTAAGTAAATCCGAAATTCTTATTTTAAGAGTTTGATTAAATAAAAAAATGATAAATACGAAACAGAAATTGGATAGCTCGTGAAGAGCTTTGTTGTGCAAGAAATGTAAAGGAATGATTGAACACCACGATGAAACGTTTTCTTAGACTGAAGAAATATCAAACGAAAGAGGAGAGTTGTGTGCTTGTGCAACTCTTTACCCTTTAGGTTACCTTACATTGATTCTCAGTTTTGCTCATAACATATTAACATATATAATATGAATACTTGCTAAAGACTTAGTTTGTACATGGGATAATATCATATGAAAAGTTGCAATATCTCATATTGATGGGTTTATGGGATTGTGTCAAGTGTTAATATTTTTATTTTAATCCGACCGATATTAGCTCTCAAAATTACATTGGCTACTTTTAGTTATATAGTTGTATACGTGTGCAGCTTACCTCCTCGTTATAGCTATCCATGATCTTTCAGTCGCAAAATTATCAACAATTAATATCATGATGGTTACTCAACTTTAACGGATTATCGTCTTTGTTTTAAAAAAAAAAAACTTTAACTGAATATCATATACGTGCGATTGTGTGGATCCTTCTTCTACACTCGAATCACACGTATCAAATGGAACTCAATGGTTCGTACAAAATAATCTAAGTCCACTTTGGCAATACATTTGACTAACCGGATCTTCTCAGACAATTTATCGACACCAGCATCGATATCCAATTATAATGGCCCTTGTGTGAGGAATGCTCTCCCTACTACACTAATACCGACCATATGATAAATATCCAAAATAATACCTTTTCAACGAAACTAGTACAGACTAAATGATAGATATCCGAAACAGTACTTTTCCGCTGTTGAAAAATTCTCAAAATAACAAAAAACTAATAATGAACTTTCTCGAGAGACTAGCAAGTTCTAATAGCTAAGTTCATTATTAAAACTGTAATGTTAGATTTGTGCTTCTTAATTAAAAGATATTTTGATTAAATTAATAAAAAAGATTTCCTGACAGGCTTTCAAAAACATATAACTTTCGGTTTGCAATTTAGGTTTCACCTTGGCAATGCCAGCGACAATTGAAATACTATTACCATGAACTGGATCGTGTGGGCAATATTGTCAAATCAATCCATCTTCGGACAAAAGCGAAGCCGTGGGACCCAAGGCAGGCTGGCACAACTCGGCGGACCCCAACGAATTATCAAATCCCATTCATTAATATAAACCTAAACGAGCAGAAAAAAAAAAAAGAAAAGGAAAAAAGAAGATCTCGCTCACCGCTTCATTTCCTCGATCGCCGTCCGCCGAAGAAGACGATCAAAAGAGTTAGGGTTTTCTGCTGTGAGCGAAGATGAGGGAGATCATTAGCATTCATATTGGACAAGCTGGAATCCAAGTCGGAAACTCGTGCTGGGAGCTTTACTGCCTCGAACATGGGATCCAGCCCGACGGCATGATGCCAAGGTACTGTAAACCTAATTTCGCCATTTCTGTTTATCTGTATATCGAAAGTTTGCTTTTTTGAGAGACCCACCTCACAATAGCCTTGTTTTGGTTTCCTTTGCAGTGATACTACAGTTGGTGTTGCACACGATGCCTTCAACACTTTCTTCAGTGAGACTGGTGCCGGAAAGCATGTTCCTAGGGCCGTCTTTGTTGATCTTGAGCCCACTGTTATCGACGAAGTACGTACCGGAACTTACAGGCAGCTTTTCCATCCTGAGCAGCTTATCTCCGGCAAAGAAGATGCTGCTAACAACTTCGCCAGAGGACATTATACTGGTGAGAATTCGTTTCCCTCTTCTCTGTTTCTTACTTTCGTACTTAGGGGTTCGTCAAACTGGTGCTTAAGTCTTTATATGTAACGAATTGCAGTTGGGAAGGAGATTGTGGACCTTTGCCTTGACCGTGTGAGGAAACTTGCCGACAACTGTACTGGCTTGCAAGGGTTCTTGGTGTTTAATGCTGTTGGTGGTGGAACTGGTTCTGGTTTGGGTTCTCTCTTGTTGGAACGTTTGTCTGTAGATTATGGAAAGAAGTCTAAACTTGGTTTCACCATATACCCTTCTCCTCAGGTACCTTTCGAGAAACAAACTCATTGAATGTTCTGTTTTTTCTTTTTCTTGTTGCTCTAATTTGATATAGTATGAAGAATCTTGGTTTTGATGCTTTTCCTTTTGATTGGTCTCAGGTTTCTACTGCTGTTGTAGAGCCTTACAACAGTGTTCTATCAACGCATTCCCTACTTGAACACACCGATGTTGCTGTCCTCTTGGATAACGAAGCCATCTATGATATTTGCCGCAGATCCCTAGATATCGAGAGGCCTACCTACACGAACCTAAACAGGTTGATATCTCAGATCATATCATCCTTGACAACATCACTGAGGTTTGATGGAGCCATCAATGTGGATATCACTGAGTTCCAGACCAACCTTGTCCCCTATCCCCGTATCCATTTCATGCTCTCGTCTTATGCTCCAGTCATCTCAGCCGCAAAGGCATACCATGAACAGCTATCAATCCCTGAGATCACTAATGCCGTGTTTGAGCCAGCTAGCATGATGGCCAAGTGTGACCCAAGGCACGGGAAATACATGGCCTGTTGTTTGATGTACCGTGGAGACGTTGTTCCCAAAGATGTCAATGCTGCTGTTGGTACAATCAAGACAAAGAGGACCGTTCAGTTTGTTGACTGGTATGAATATACATATTGGAGCAAGTTACTATGGTTTTACTTAACTCCGTGTTGATGCTTTTGTAAACGCAATTCTTTTGGCATGGATTTTGTTTTGCAGGTGCCCAACTGGTTTCAAATGTGGAATCAACTACCAACCTCCTACGGTTGTCCCCGGAGGTGACCTCGCTAAGGTTCAGAGAGCGGTGTGCATGATCAGCAACAACACAGCAGTTGCAGAGGTGTTTTCACGGATCGACCACAAGTTTGATCTTATGTATTCCAAGAGGGCGTTTGTGCACTGGTACGTCGGTGAAGGTATGGAGGAAGGTGAATTCTCCGAGGCACGTGAAGACTTGGCCGCACTGGAGAAAGATTATGAAGAAGTTGGTGCTGAAGGTGGAGACGATGAAGAAGATGAAGGTGAAGACTATTGATACCTTTTTCTCGAACAATGAGCAACGAGCAACCATGAAGTGGTGTTTTATTTCTCTTTTTTTTCTTATGATTCTTGTTGATTACATGTTTGTTTTAATCCTGTACAATTTTCGTTGAACTTTCTTCGGCTTCCTGTTTTTTTTTTTTTTTTATCTCGGTTCAATTAATTGGTGAAGCGACCATTGTGCCTGAGTTCATTTTCAAGCTTTTGTTGTACCAAACCTTTTTTATCAAAGTCATGCGAAGTTCATCTAATTTTTTCAGGTAAAAATGTTATTCTCTATCGGGATGTAACGTACCTATATTCCGCTTTATTATCTATCGTTCCAACAAAGGCTGAAGATATAGAGTTAGGCCGGACTCGAACCCACCCTTTGTTTGAGTTTATTAAGACAACTGAGTTGACTTTTATCTAATTCAGCAGTCATACATTTGTTGGGATCGGGTTATTAACAGAAGTTAAGTGGATTAACCGGTAATTTAAAGGACAATGTCACTTGCGCATTGTTGTTCAATCTCTTAACTTTAATGTTTAAATTGGTGGCCAGTAACTATCTTATGTACCGACTCAGTGTTGTTTTGGATTCAACTTTCTGTCTGTGTATTCCTAAAACATATGTTTTATGTCTTTATGATCCTAAAACATATTTTTATATTTATGCTACTCATCAGATGTACGCTCTTTTTGGTGCACTTTAGTTTCTCTTGTCCAATGTCCACTAGCTAACTATGGCGTGGAAAATGCCAAAACAAATAAACGTATTTAACAACCACAAAAACTATCAGAAATAACAAGGAATTCAAACGTCCACTTCTAAGTTTAAAGTTGAATAAATTTCTCAACGAGATTCGAGTGACTGCTTAGTAGAAGTCCAAAATCAATAAATATGAGAGAAAATAGAAAAAAGAGAGAGGCTTTTTTAGATTCAGATCTCAAACGATAATATCCAAATAAAATTAAAATCTTAAGGGTTTGGTGTGGTGCGGTTTAGTTCAGTTGGGTACTGTTTAATATATAAAAGCCTTTAGCTTTACTACTTCGTCTCCTCTCCACCAAGTGTGTGTTTTCTCTCTCTCTCTTTCTCTGCGGAATCTCTTCTTCTCCTTTCGCGGTTGCGTTTGAGTCCGTACGGTCCCAAAAACACACAACAGAGAGATGGCGGAGGAGAAGAAAGCTGCCCCACTTGGTGTCTGGTCTGCTGTGAAGCCCTTCGTCAATGGCGGTGCCTCTGGTATGCTCGCCACTTGCGTTATCCAGCCGATTGATATGATCAAGGTATCTCAAAATGTTGCCTTCATCTCTCTAAGCATATTCATGTACAAGCTTGTTCAAAGTAGAATTCTTTTGCTTGGTTTGCTGATATTTGACATCCGCCAAATCTGTAGATCCGAGATGGATTTTGATATTTTGTTTTTGTTCCCTCAGATCTGGATTTTTGTTTTCTAACCAAATTTCGTTTCTTTCTATCTCATTTGTGTGTTATTGATATGTTGAGATGAATGGGTTCCGTTCAGATCTAGTTTTTGATTTAGAATTATGGTCTTATGTGCATCACAATGTACAAAGCCTTCGCCTTTGTTAATAGAATGATGTGAATCTAATGAACTGATACATGTGTTTTTGGTGGTGAAGGTGAGGATTCAACTAGGTCAGGGATCTGCAGCCAGTGTGACCACGACCATGTTGAAGAATGAGGGTATTGGTGCCTTCTACAAGGTAAATACTATGTCTTTCGATTTAGATTAGATCTGTTTTGGTGCTTTAAAAATGTGTGTTTCTATGTAGGATGTTTTCTATTAATATTCTGATGTTGATGTTGAGCAACAGTTTCTCATATTTTCATGTGGATGATCTGTAATTCGTATATGATGATTGGATACTCTGTTGATTTCATATCGGGCTGCCTTTTCTCTGTCTTGCTAGTTACAACATTAGTTTTATCTTACTTCTGCTTTGAAGATGCTCCTGAGCTGATTTGGCTTAAAACTTTTCCAATAGGGATTATCTGCTGGTTTGTTAAGGCAAGCAACTTACACCACAGCCCGTCTTGGATCATTCAAGTAAGATAATCTTTTGCGGGTTACCTTGATCCCGTCCTGATGAATACTTTTTTTTTCGTCTTTGTTGTATTAACCATGGAGTGTCATTATGAATTATCAGGATGCTGACTGCAAAAGCAAGTGAGGCTAACGATGGGAAGCCACTACCTCTGTATCAGAAGGCTCTATGTGGTCTGACAGCGGGTGCAATTGGTGCTTGCGTTGGTAGTCCAGCCGATTTAGCGCTTATCAGAATGCAGGCCGATAATACTTTGCCGTTAGCTCAGCGCAGGAACTATACCAATGCCTTCCATGCGCTTTACCGTATTAGCGCTGACGAAGGAGTTTTAGCACTGTGGAAAGGTTGTGGGCCAACTGTGGTCAGAGCAATGGCTTTGAACATGGGAATGCTTGCATCTTACGATCAAAGTGCTGAATACATGAGAGATAACCTTGGTCTTGGGGAGACATCTACGGTCGTAGGTAAGCTGCTCTTCCCAGTCTATCATACAGTACGAAAATATCTTTTTCTACTACGCCTTCAAATAAATAGATAGAAGTTAGAATTAAGGATCCATAGAATCGTCTTGGATATTTACATTTATAGCATTATAATTTACTGACTTAGGAGGATTGTGTTGTCATAATACAATTGTGTGTTGACTTGAGCAAATCTATCAAAGAATTACACCAGTGAAAAATACTTAGTTAGAGGAGTCTCTAAACTCTCGTCCATTGACCATTGCCTAAATCCTGATCTGAACCAATCCAAAATTGATCCGAATGCATTCTCCTTGCTCCCCTTTAAACCCTTCAGCTCTCAACTAACTGTCACGTATATTTCTGAGCTGGCAAAACTACATTTGTCTGCACAACTCATCTAGACTAGTTAGAATAGTTCTGCACTAGATTTAAACAAGAAGGCCTTGCAGTTTTGTCTCCTTTGCAGTTTTGTCTTGTGGTCATGTATTCCCACGTAACTAGGTCTCTGAGTTTGGTGGTTGTGTGATTGTTGTTCCCTTTGGCAGGAGCAAGTGCTGTTTCGGGATTCTGTGCTGCGGCGTGCAGTCTTCCATTTGACTTTGTCAAAACTCAGATCCAGAAAATGCAACCCGACGCTCAGGGTAAATATCCATACACGGGTTCGCTCGACTGTGCAATGCAAACCTTGAAACAAGGAGGACCTCTGAAATTCTACACAGGTTTCCCTGTTTACTGCGTCAGGATCGCCCCTCACGTCATGGTATAGAATAGCTATCTTTTCTCCATTACTTCAATGCTAAATTCTATGACTCACTTAAGGCTTGTCTATGAGATGGTTGATGATCGGGATTTCTTTTTGGCAGATGACATGGATCTTTCTGAACCAGATTACAAAGTTTCAAAAGACAATTGGTATGTGATCTGCAAGCAAACCTTGTGAAGCGCGCGCCAAAAATAAGATCAGAAGAACGAAAACACAATTGGAATTGTGTTGATTTACTTTTTAATCATATACATGATCACATGCCTTGAAGCATTTTTATTAAAGCTGTTTGAGACTTTAATATTTTTTGTTGTTGTTAAGGGTCGTTGATTGGTCCGGTGAGATTTAAGACTGTTTTAAGTTTAAAAGGAACACAATCCAGAGATTAAAAGATTTTTAGCAATAAATAACTATAAAACTACCAATGCATAAAATTTTTTTTAGCTTATTTGGTTACCGGTGTGGGGAAGCAAAACGTTGAAAGACAAGCTTGTTTCTACATTCATAAAATGTCAAGTGCCAATTGCCAAATATTTCGTTTTGAAAAAACAAGCATTTTGCATCAGCAGACAAGCCCTCTACCCCAAAACTCTGCCGATTACAATCCAGCAACACATGTAGCTGTGGGGAACGACATGCCTATTTTGAGACAACTTCTTTGTGAGCTTTGAATGATAAGATCACATTCCAACCCAAAGCCACTACGTTCGAAGCGAGTACCTGCAATCGAAATATAAGACAGTGATCAAAACTTAAAGCAGAATGGTGAGTTAAATACAGTTGCCAGAGATGTTTTTGCTAAGCCTAAAAACGATATGATGTAGGGAACTATAATGCCATTCTAGTGGTCATTCGCCTCAAGCTCATTAAAGAGTCGTTATGTTTGAAGTATATCTATCTTTCATACTCCCATTTAATGTTGTCACAGAGTTTAGTAATCAAACCTGGAAGTTTTGTGGAACAAATCTGAAGTTAAGAAACTGGAATGGTATCCATAGCTGCCAATTTGCTAACACTGCACCAGTCCACTCCTACACAACCAGCAATCCATGTATTCAATAAGAATAACGATAAAAAGATACAAAGTATAAAAATTTGGTTTCTTGCACCAAGCGATAAACATTCTCGTCGTAAAAAAGAAAGGCTAATTAGCTTTTAATCCAACCTGCTTTAGCTGTGGTATGACATTTGACGGGTTTCCTTCAAGTGTTACAACAGCTGCTAAGAAAACTCCAACAAAAATAGGAGCAAAAACAAACTGCAAAAACAAAGTTGGTGTTAACAAAAAGGAAGCGAGATAATAAATGTTAGTCGGAAAACAGGAAAAATTGCTACCTGGTCTAGTAAAAGTCTCAAAACAGCGCCCGATAATCCGGAAGCGGTCACCACTTTGCTCAGATACAAGTACCTAATGGAGTTGCGAGATTTCAGCGAGCAAGTAGAGAATAAGCATAAGTAACAACATATCAGCGGGTGCATTAGTCTCTTCAAATGAACAACCACTTAGCTGAATAGTGATATAGCTTTGACGGTGTCATAAGAGCACGCAAAAGAAAACAATACATACAACACACAGAACATTAACATGTATATCAATTATGACATGAATAGATGCAAAACATACCAAAAGTGCAATGCTGGACCGACTAGCCCTAAGCCCAAGACGGTAAACGTGAGTGTCCGCTTCTTGTCCAAAGATGAGGTCTTATTGATTGTAAGCTGAAACCAAGTGCAACGAGAATAAGCAATCTTGCCTTTTCAGTAAGAGGCTATATATGAATACTGAGAACCTGAACTTCAAAGATAAACTACTAAGAGTCAAACACACTACCTGACAGATCAAATCACCAATGAGGGTCAAAATTGCTGATGTCAGAGATTTGGTTAAAACAGGATTACTCGAGAGAAGAGCCAGGTACCTGAAGCACCACCAAAAATGTAACACAAAAGTGCATTTACGTTCAACTCAAAAGCAAGAAAATCGTAATAAGATAAGAGTTTTACTGAGTAACATCCATGAAAATTACCTATGTCTTATAGGCTTTAATCGAATTTAACTTTTGAAAGACTCAATCTTTACACAATAAAAGAGTAAAACTTGGAGGAAGTGAAAATTATTTACCATGACAGAAATGACCACTTGTTTTCGTTACCGCCACTACCTTCACCTCCACCACCACCACTACCGCCGCCACCTGAACCACCAATTCCGCCGGAGTCACCTGAATTTCCACCTGAGACAGAAGAGACCCGACCCAGATGACCAAACCCAGTCCCGGAACGACCAGACCAGTTCAGTGAACCATTTTTGTAGCCAAACGAAAGAGCCCTTCTCGAACCAGCTTCAGTTGGAGTTCTTCGATTGAAATACGATGTGTTGTTGCCGGAAAACGGAAACGAGTTGAACGAGAGAGGTGTTTTCCGGGTGAGAGTGACAGGGCTAAGCATCGTGGTATCGTGCTGCTCTGCTCTGATACTTTTAACTAAACGGTGTGACTCTCGCTTCTTGGGATATATATGACTCACTCACTACCTACCATCCATGGTGGCAAACAGCATGAAGCTGAGCTTTGCTGATGTTTTGGGCTTCATTAATGGGCTTAATTAATGGGCTTAAGTAATGGGCTTTCAATGTACATCGGGTCTTTGAAGAGGAAGTGGACGTAGCAGGTAAAGTAAATATTTACATTCGAGGTGAAGATGGGTTTAATGTGTACAACAACAGTGTGGGATAAACAACAAACAACAGAAGCAAGCATTCTTGATATCAGCTCAATTCACGTTTTAAGACAAGTGATGCATGTCTTATAGCTCTAGAGAGTCTCCAGATCTCGTGTTGAACATGCTCCCAAGATGCTTTGGTCTTTAGCTTCTTTGCGTTATCTAGTGCATCATCAACTCCAGGAAATGATTTGGATCCGTAGTCATCGTACTTGGATGGTCCGTATACCAAATGCTTGTACCATGGTCTTTCAGAGAGTCCATCTCGGTCTGTTAAAGCTCTCTCCGCCATCATTAATCTGTCATTGAGCTCTCTCACTTTCAGAGCTCCTTTCATTCCCTGCACAGTTCAGTCAAGCTAATACTTTCAGTAACCAGTTTTACTTGTCGGTTTTTGTCAAAATGGTCGCCATACCTTTTTCTCTATATTGATCCCTTGTGCAGCCGTAGATAGATCTTGGATCGATTTTATTAATGGAGAGACATCTATGCTGTGGCCTAACTTCTCCTTCTCCAAATCTTCAACACTTTTCTGTTTACACAGGTAGACAGATACTATTACAGCAATCTATTCACTCATTAACTGTTTTGACCATATAGTTTTAAAAGATACCAATAAGTTACCTTGAGTTCTGATGCATAGGAGACATAGTTGAAAGGTAAGAATTCATCATCTGCTAACCGAAGAGCGACCAAACCTAGAACACTAGCTATTGCCACATGTCGCTGAAACATCGGGTCTCCAAATTTTTCCATCCATGTGAAGTCATCATACATAGAATGATAGACTGGATAGCCTGTTATTTATGGTTTATTTTACAATGATTAGTCTATAAACCCTACATAACTCTGTGTTTATACTACAGACTATGATGTTTAGTTTATCTAATGTTAGTGTGAATAACTGACTGATTCAGAGACTTACCTTCCCCGAAACGCATGTCAACTGCTGGAACGCCTACATGTTGCACAAATGTTGCGTAATCCGATGCTCCACCCCCTAGTCTTCCTATCTTCACATACCAAGTATACAAATCAGTTTAGCCATAAGACAAAAATTTATAATCTAAGAATCTAACAGTGTATTCTTCACTTACCACACCAGAGTTGCTTGATCCCGTCCACGATTCATAGACGGTTTGTGTTGTGTTATCTGGATCCCGGACCTGTAGATATTTAAAACGAATGTGTCATTGTAATAGAAACAAACAACACATACATTCAAAATTAGCTCAAAAGACTGCTTTCATACCACCCATATGCTTTAAATTCCCTTTAAAGTACCTCTTGAGCCGCTTGTTTTATCAATTCATCGAGTTGCGGAGTCGCAGAAGCACGAAATCCTGGACCGGTTACCGCACAATCTACATTCAAGTAGGCCACTGCTCTCGAAGCTAGCATCTCTCTGTTTTCCTCTACCCATTCTGTTGACCCAATCTACAGGAAAATAAAAGCTCGAAAACCTGACTTTCTGCTGCTCGGACATTACCAAAAGTAGGCATATAAAAAGTGAGGTAGAGACTAAACACCAGGGCATACTCCTCTGCATCCCAATTGCACAGAATAATCGTCCGTCTTGGCTTCCATCCTCTTTTCTGCAGCTTATCTAGTCTTTGTGCAATCTACAGTAGTTTCAAGATATCTCTCTCATTGCAATAAAACTATTTTAAAAAACCTTTCACCATACATGTTGACTTGAGGGAAGACACTTTACTCACCTCCAAAAGTACAGCAGTCCCACTGTTCGGATCAACAGCTCCAAAAGTCCAAGCGTCCCGATGGTTTCCAAGAATCACATATCTAACCAAATCATCCAAACACAAGTCAGTATACATCTACAAATACAACCAAAAGTTACCTTTTAAGTCTATGGTCGAGCGAGAGTGGTACCTATCAGGCTCTACTTCACCTTCAATCACTCCAATAACATTCTCAATCTGGGCTATAACAGTTTTCCCCTAAAACCAGACCAAAAGTTCAAATTTTTGAAAACTAAAAAAAACTCAAAAATCTTAAAAAGACTCTCACTTTCACACAAACTCACAATGTAGCTCAGGTTCAAGATCCCAGGTCCAGGCCCTACTGAATAAACATCACCATCAGCAACATCTCCAACGATGGTCTTCAGAATCACTTCCGCATCAGCCGCAGAGATAGGCAGCGAAGGTATAAGCGGAGAATCGCCACTCAGTTCAACGGCCTCTTCCGATAATCTCTCACACCCATCAACGCTTGCCCAACCAGGAGTCGTCGGATCACCCAACCCATTATAAACAGTGCCCACTTGAACACCACTAGGCGGCATCCATTTACTCGCCGGAAAACACTCGTCTCCACCGTAATCTCTCATATCTGTGTAGATGACGACGCCAACAGCTCCCGCCCGGTACGCGTTACTCACAATGTCTCCTCTGTAAACGTTTCCGTACCTGGCGATCACAACGGCTCCGGAGGCATTCACACCAACGAAATCTTCGACTCGTCCGTAGTTTGCGTAAACCACTGGCCCTGAAACGTTGCCTGACTTAGCGTATCCATGGAAAGTAGGCATCACTTCGTGTGCGTAAGGATTCTCTCCGAGTTGTTCTTGCTCCAGAGCGAAAGTGATCGGCTTTGCTGATTCTCTTGGTGTTAGTACCAGAGAGCGATGAACTGGGTAAGTTAGAGAGACTTGGTAAGCGACGACGTGTGATTTGAGGGAGGAGGAGATGAAGGCAGAGCGAACGTATGCTGCTGCCTCAGCGTTGGCCACTGAACCGGCTACATGGGGACGGCGTGTGAGGGTACGAAGGTTTAAGGCGATGGAAGCGTTGTCGGAGAAGGAAGCAGAGAGGAAAAGGGCATGGTAGTGAGGTTTTGGTGAAGAAGAGAAGAGGAAGTAAGACAAAACAAGTATCAGGAAGGCGAGAGCTGCTGTTGATTTGGACATGGATGGAGTCTGTCTTGTTTCTTTTAGATAATCATCAGCTTCTCTGTTTTTTTTTGGTTCTTGCTCTTGTTTAAGACTATTGAGTGATGGTTTGTTGACCTTTGCAATTATTGATCTTCACGATTACTTTAATATTAGCCTTGTTCGTGGTAATGACACGAGACTAAGCGATACCTTAATTTACAAATTAAGAAAAGTGACATCTTCTGTTGTTATTTGCCTTGGCAACGAGTTATAAATCCGAGACTACTACACTGGAGAGTGGAGATTAGATCGTACTGACTTTAAGCTCTTTTAGCGCATTAAGTGATACTAATCAAGCATCTCTTACTAATTAGGAAAAAAAAGTGTAATCCTTTTGATTCCATAGGCTCTATAAAGTTGAAAACATTTGAAAATTCGCTTTGGGTGAATGAACAATACAATAATCCTCGCTTCAAAACAAACTTATCGTACTTGTAATTTCTTATCAATCTTACAACTAGCTGATGACATACAACGTATTTTTTTATTGTCTCTAAGTGGCAAAGCCCACAAAGAGTTTAACGGTTCAGTTGAGTTCGGTTCGGATATGTGTGATCCATGGAGCCGACTCAGCAATGTCATTAACAAGAAATATTCTTGTGTTGATGTTCATCTTTCTTCATGATGATTTGGGTTTCTCAGATGGATCTCAAAACTTTCTTCTGATGTCGGATCTAGGTTTGCATTTTAAGGGTGAAGAATCTTAGCATCTCTCTCCTACTAACTACTTCTATTGTCACACATTAATCAATAGGTTTAATATCCATTTAGTTGGATTTTTTTGTTTTTGTTTTGTTTGTGTGTTGGGTGGTTAATCGATTAATAGCAACATTCAGCTAATAGTAATAGATAAGTTGGTAGTGTTTGGCTCATTTTCAGATTTTAATGGTTCTTTTCATTTTCAGTGTTAAAGGAGGATTTTATTGAGCGGTATCAACATTTTCTCAAGTTGTTTTTTTGTGTGGTTAATGCATATTTAACTAAATCGCACCAAATGAAGACGATAAAGAATAGATGTGAGGTGTGCATAAGTCTGTGAATTATTCTTATTAAAAAAATACTTTTCATTTTATTTAGGAAAAATGTACATTATTAATTAGGTAAGAAAGGGGAAAAAAATGTAGTAATGGTTAGAGTTTGATCCATTCAGAGCCGTCGATGAAGGTAAGAGAAATAAAAGGCTTCGCTTCTTCGTCGGTGAGCTCTCTTGCCCAAGCCACTCTCCCTGCATAGTTTGCTCCTGCTCCCGTGCACTTGTACTGCCCATAGAACACCGTCCTGCAAGCACATGTTTGCCCATTTACAGTTACTTTTCCGTCTTATTATTATAATATAACTCACGCCTCTTTTTGTCTACGTACGACGATAGTGTTTTGATGCCGTATGTATGCATTTTGAAGCACTACAGAACAGACTATATGCACGCCTACGTTAATGGCTTTATGCTTCAATGCCTATAGGAATGCACGCGCACACACGCTCAAAGTATAGTATTATCCATAAAGCAATGTTTTTGCTTAAAAATAAAAAATAAAAGTCGGTTGGAAGATGTTGAGTGGTGCAGTGGTGGGGGCCTACGACTCTGAAATGGATGAGGCAACGAGATCATCTTTTGTAAAGCTGGACTGAAATGTGTTGTGCAATTTATAATCAAGTATGACATGTTCTCTCAGCTTCACCTTCAATTTATATATGTTTTAGTCATGTCAAAAATTATATGTTTTGGTCCGTTAGATTTAGTGTTCTAAACATTGTTTTTTAGAAGTCCACTGATATGATGTGGTACTTTGGTTGTATGTAATTTACTGAAAACGATGAGGTTAAAAAAGAGGAGTGAAGTTTACTTACATCTCGCGGGAAGGGTCGCCCCAATTGTACCAGCCTTTAGGGAGGATGATGTTGTCCATATAGGTGTAAGCAAAGACGACTCTTGAGAAGGGACCCCATGCCCTCCCAAGGTACAAAACTCCAGTCCCTGTCACCTTACACTTGACGAACGAGAATCCTGTGTCTTCTAGCACACTGCTCCTCCCTTGCGCCGTCACTGCTCCTAGCTTATCCGCTATCGCGTGGACGTGACACCCCTAATTATATAAACACCACTTTTTAGAGCAAAGACCAACCTAAAATTGCTACAATATAAAACTGTTGACTATGGTTTAAGCTACGCCTGGCGCTAATCAAGAAGCAAAGACCACTCTAGGTAAATACAGGCGGCTGTGCGGGATCATAGGTGAAAAGCTGAAAATGTTAACTTACCTCATAGAGAGAAAGGGCATTGCCAAAGATGAAGTCAACTGATCCCTCAATGTAACAGTCTTTGTAATAATGTCTTCCCAAATGGTCATAGAGAGTATCTTGGGCACCAAGCATTTTACACCCGAAAAACGCGGCATTGTCCCCTGACACTCTCAATGCCACCGCTTGTTTTCCAACCGCGCCCGGCAAGGGGACCGGGGTTGTGTTCTACATACATATAAGACCGCTAAGATGGATTCAAAACTTATTCATCCAAATAGAATGGAACACAACAACCATTGTAATGGTAGCAAGTTACCTTGAAAGTAATGTTCTTGGCAACAAAGAAAGGAGAGTTGACGGCAAAAGAGGCAGAGTTGAAGGTGCCCATGGGATTTCCTCTTGGGTCATGTGTTTGTGCTGTGTCTCCCCATTCCACTATTGTTTTATCTGCTCCTTCTCCTTCTATTGTTATGAATGCCTTCATTGGCGGTATGTTCACCTTCTCCCTACACCCATTTTCCCCATTTTTTTCATTATTATTATTATTATTATAATGCTTAATTTTTATTATAAATTTTAGAAGAATGGCTATAGTAAGAAATACACGATAGTACCCAAAATGTCACTATCAAATTCAATTTGTTAAGAGATTTTATATACATAATACATGTACTCCACCTTTAACGCATATTACAAAATTCCCGGTTTCACGAGATCATATAGTGGTGATATTGAGACAGAGATTGCTACACTTCTTTATTGGCAATACGTGTTTAAACTCTTTCAGTTTCATAATTAGTTTTGGCTCATGCAAATGTAAGGAAAGGACGAAAAGAAAAGATAGTGTGTCACTTAGAGTAAAAACAAATTGCAAAAATGCAAAATGTATATAGACAAAATTCCAGAATCCACGGTTCAGACTGTTGGAATATAGTTACATCCACACATTGAGAAAAAAAAGAGATAAATCTAAAGACGATGTGGTACCAATTTGGTATTGATATATTGCAAAATGTACCACACAAAAATTATTTATTTAAACAATAGACATGCAAGATCGATCTAATTAAATTAATAAATTAATATGACCGACCTAATTTATATTCTGTCGTATATCCTCATAGTTAAAAAAGAAAAAGGTGTTAAGATGATATATACCAATACATAATTTGATTAAACAGTAATTGCAGCAAACTGAGACAATTCACCAGATATATAGAGCTCCTTTTTTTTAAATATACATAACATAAGACCTTTTTTGGGTACGAATGAAAAGGTAGAATAAAAAATTTGTACTTACTTGTAAACTCCAGCATGAACTTTGATGACGACACGAACGAGGTTGATGAGAGGGAGGGAATCAATGGCGTCTTGGATTTTGGTGAAGTCACCTTTATTGTGTTTCTTATGAACACTGAGTGTATAGGAAGGGAAGAGTTTGTTCTTGGCTGCCTTGAACACCGAGTGTTTGAGGCTCCCAACGTATCTAACCCATTTCAGGAATTCCTCTTCCGGGTTTTGTGTCTGACTCGTCGAGTTAACGTTCTTCTGGTTTCGTGGTCGTAATCGTAGACCTTTGGTGTGGCATTGTGTTTGCGTTGAACAAAGAAGGATAATGAGAAGGGGAAGAATTAAAATGGGAGCTTGGGATGAATTGAATTTGGGCATCTATACGACAAGAATCAATTACAAAATATTAGGTGTGTTTTTGTTTTTTTGGTTTCGCCAAAGATACAAAGTACGGCCAATAAATATATGGCTTATGTGATTTCTCAATATGCATATGTATATATACATGTGTGTTGTTGTTTAGAGAGGTGGTCGAGTGTTTGGTACTTGGGTAATGGAATTAGGTGAAAAGAGACAGAAGGGAAGAGGTCACGGGGCGGTTCCACTCACATCCACGTAGAATGAGAGGCCTAGCAAAATGCCAAATTGAAAAACAAGGAGACTCTATTATATAGTTATAAAAACCCAACCCACAAAGGAAAAAACAAACAAAAAATAAATAACTCAAAAGAAATCTAACCCACATTGATGTGATACTCCTTTCTTGTTTATTATACAGCGGAATAAAAGGTAATCACGAGTTATACCATATGTGAATTCAATTCTATGTAAAAATTTTACCAAAAAAAAAAGTTCTATGTAAAAAAAGAGACTATATGGTCAATGAAAGTTGCATGAAGTTTGGAATGGTGAACAAAGTGAGGACTACGAAGAGATGGGTTGAACATGAACAAATGTTGATTTCGTCAATTAGATGGAAACTGATAACATCATGAAGCCAAAAACATCATTATTGGGGGTTTTAGAAGGTTCTTACGTGCGGTTTTTTACTTTTGAATTACAATAAATTAACCAATTTTTAATTAGGAACTTTAGAGTTATTTTTTAGATGGGTTTTAAACCATGTATCAATGTTCAATTCGTCAATTTTTTTTTTCAAAAAATTAAGTGTTAAAAATATTCTTAATTTTTTTTAAAAAAAAATATAATTTTATATTTTACTAATCTCTTTGTACTGCTTTTTTCAAAGAAAAAAATGGAAGGATTCGATTTTTCTTAAAATAAAATAATTTTTTTATAATTTTTTATTTTTATTTTATTTTTTCTTTACTTTAAGAGGTTCTCATGGACGCTAACTTCATTTCTAATAATTGGAAACCAAATTGGTTGATGACTCAAGTATATTAACGCATTTCTTTATTTTAATTCCTAAAATGCTGCAATTTTTTATTTTCGAAAAGAGTTCTGGAGTTTTACAAAAACAGAAAAAAAAAAGAGTTCTGGACTTCAGTCCATAATCTCTTCGTAACAAGAATGAATTTTGAAAACTCCAATTTAAGATTACCACTCTATACTAAAAAAGGATTTGGATCTACAAAGAAATTTATTTATTCATGTTTGCTGAATATTCTTGAATGACAAATTTTTAAAATTAATTATAGTTGTAAACAAAAAAATATTTTAATGTTTTATTCAGGAAAATAAAAGTATGGAATATGTGAATTTTTGTGTGTGTGTAAATGTCTAGTTTATTGTATAAATTTTTGACAAAAGTCAAATCCTAACCGAAATCCTAAACTATATTGATTATTTAATAAATGTCTATATACAAAACTAACATGTTATAAAATTAAGATGTTGTGTAGCAGTTAAATAAAAGATAAATTGTAAAAAAAAAATTTCTCAACAATATTTTTAATTTTGACTCTGAGTCCAATTTTTTTCTCTAATCTGAAAGGGTAACGAGATAAAAAATGTTAGTTCGACAAAGGATTTTGTTTAAAAATGTATAATTACCACACAAAAAATTGAAATAGTGCTACTTCACACAAATTTCCCAAAAAGTTATTATTATCTCAATAGAAACCTAAAAAGAATGTTTAGTATATTGCTGTGGATAATATTCGTTTCCGTTGTTTGCATTGCTGCGTACCAAACCCGCATGCTGCCACCATCCGAAAACATTTATGAACTAAAGATAAATTATATTGCAAGGATGAAATTGGTGACGAGGCCACTGAGAGGTGCACATTTAAATTCTGATGATGTGTAAAAACCGAAAAAGTATTGTGCACACAATTAAACTTAGGTGGCAATTTTATTCCATCAATTGATGTTGTCTTTCATTGCCCGTGACTCTCTCTTATTTCCTTTCTTGTTGGCTTCTGGTAGGGACAACTCTCTTCTCGTGAACTGGGGTTTCCATCAACGCTTGTAACCTTGTTTATTTATTTATATTTGATTCACAGATTATACAACAGTTTTTGAGTTGGGTCCTATAGCCATGAAACATTGAAACACGAAAAAGTATCGAAAATAATAGCCATATGAGTTTGCAACTTAGGTGAATGCTAATTTGATTTAAGTAAAAAAAATGACTCTTAAGTCCTTATAAACTTTAGCATAACTGTTCTGTCAGAAGTCAATTTATTTTTATAAAATCAATATACATTCTTCCTTTCATCTCTTTGGACAACTAAGTGGAAGTCTCTACCAAACTTTTATATCTCATGGTTCATAATATCATCTCTAGACTAATTCTCATCAAGTCTAAAAATATTATGATTTAACAGGATAAGATCAGATTGGCTACACAACTTATTGAATTTTAAAACTGGATACTATTGAGTTGGAGAAGACAAAACATGGTATTTTGTATGAGAACAAAAATTAAATTGTTATCCAACATGTTCAACAATAAAATTAGATGGTTAGATCGCTGATTAATAACATAATTTTTTATGTATTTGGTCAGATTTATTATCGGATTTGGGTATTAAATCCAAACCGGATTAGTAATGAGATCACATATTATTCAATTTGATTAGACGATTTGGTCCGAATCTCGAATCTCGAAACATTAAATTTTAATATTTTATTAAATTATTGATTTCAGATTTTGTATTTATTTTTCAAGATTCGGTATCAAACTTTCTTAAATTTATAAACTTAAGAGTCATTATACCCAAATTTTATAGAAGATAAGATCATTAAATTTTAGAATTGAATAATGTTAACTATTTTTAAAAATTATATAACAAACCACGTAAAATTTTAATATAAAAACTAAAACCATTGATCCAATAATATGTAATTTTATTTAAATTTTCAAATCAATTAAAAATTTAATAAAAAATATTATTTAATCTTATAATCTCTAAATAAATCCTAAATAAATATGATAATAATTAATTCTACAAAATCATGTCATTTTTTTTTCAAACACAGATGCATTTTCCTTTTTTTTTGGTGGCAAGTGTTGATCAACAAGAGGTTTCTTCAAGATTTTCTCATTAATTTACAATTTTATACTTTTTCTTTATGCTGTATAAATATATGGATTTCTGTACGTGCATATACAGGCATGTATCACTCTTTTACCATATACTATTTTTCTATATACTGGAAAAACTTATTTACAATCGGATAGTTATATATTAAATGGATGTCAAAGCCCTACATCTAAAAGTTCAGGAGATGAGACAATCTTTCTTTGACGAGGTCAGTATATTTCAAACTAGTTAATGAACATTCAAACGCATATAAATATATTGATGCATAGCAATCCCGATCATTTACATTTTGAGTTTATATGGATGGTGTTACCTTTAGTTCTTTGCTGAAACACACAATATTGAAAACTTGCCGTTGAACATATTGAAAAATTGTTTCATCATTTATGAGAAATCTGCTTAAATTTTTAGAATATACGTATCGATACAGGGATATCTGGATTATCAGTATACTCAGATAGAAGCATTGGAGAAAGACTCAAACCCAAATTTTATTGTCCACATAATAACTCTGTATTTCAGAGATTCCCCTAATGTTATTGCTGCGTTGGAGCATGAACTGTGAGTTTTTTTAACTCTCTACATATCAAAATCCGCTTGATACGACATCTATGGAGTGCATTGTGATAGATTTGTGTTAAATAAATTAGTGTTAGATTTATGTGTGTGTGTGTGTGTTTGTGTGTGAAAAGAACACAAATTTAAAGTAAACCAAATGTGATAAGAACGAAATTGTTTATATCAGTGAAAAAGATGTTGTAAAAAAATAATATTCAAACTAAAATCATTTAACAATGAAATTAATGTCTATTATATACTAATGTTGGTCCATTACATTTTTAGGGTGAAATACCAACTTTTTGAACACCAAATTATTTTAAAGTAAAACGAATGTGATAAGAACGAAGTTGTTTATATCAGTGATAAAGATGTTGGAAAAAAATAATATTCAAACTAAAATCATTTAACAATGAAATTAATGTCTATTATATACTAATGTTGGTCCATTACATTTTTATGGTTTGGTATTAAAGTTATTTTAATTATCTTGTTTGATGAAATAGGGAGCGAGAGCCAATAGAGCTACCTAAGATTTCTAAATGCATTCTTCGGTTAAAAAGCAGCAGCGCCAGGCTAGTGATTTTATTTTGCAATGTGCTTTAAAATGTAAAGTGTAAAAAAACAAAAAACAAAATAAATATCCTATAAAAAGTTGCGGATTTTTATTTTCATCAGCATCGGCGCCATGAAAGTCAATAGTGAACTTACGAAGGCAAACACATTTCTCCAAGCTGGCAACATAGAAGGGTAAGTAACTAAGTACGTACTTTTTCATTTTGTTTTTTCAACTCTTATACATAAATTGCACTTAGCCATGAGACAACATTTATTTTGCATAATTTTTAAAAACAACATTTTTACTTTGAAGAATTAAAGCAGCAGTGCGTGATATTAAGAAAGAGCACGGTGACCTCCGCGCAAAGTTCGAGAAATATTTCCAGGTTCATAAAATTGTTAATTAATTAAATGATTAATTCTTAATATATAATACGTATCGTTTCTGTGCTCGGATTATGGTACATTCACCTATTCTAAGCTTCCATATAACTTGGAATTGGATCTAATTCTACCTATTCTAAGCTTCCATATAACTTGGAATTGGATCTAATTCTTACCTACTTTGACCTGTCTGCCAGTTGATGAGACAAGCTGGTCCAACAGAACAAGCTGTGAACTCGAGCTAAAAAATGTTAGCCATGTAGTTTGGTTCGCACTATCAATATTTCACCTGTCCAAATCCAACGATTGATCGATATCACTTATAATGAATGTAATACTTTTGGAAAGTTATATTGTTCTCTTTTTTTTTGTGTATCAGCTTTATTTGTTATGATCTTATGCTCTGATAATAGTTAATTAATTAATTAATTAATTATACATTGAGTTTATTTGACTAAGTAACACTTTCTAAGATATTTTGGGACATTTCGCATTGGACTTGATGTAAGATTGGTTGCAATGCCATGACATGAAAACACTATTAAAATCTAATTAAGAAAAATTTAACAGCTAGAATTTAGAAATAAAAATTTGTATATTGTAACTAATTACAAAAACGTGTGGTATATATTAAAGCTGTACGAGTTTTGAATTCTTGATCCGATTATTTGGAACATCGAAATATACCATTTCATTGACCACCGGCCGGTTACACATAATTTTGTATTTCTTCTAAAATAACATAATACAGTACAAACAATAAGGACAAAGTTACTTAGGATGAAAAAATGAATATAATTCTTTTGTTTTCTTTCTCATTAAAATTACAAATACCCTCCCCAAAATGAACCGATCATTCCATGTCAAAAAAAAAAAGAATAAAAAAACGCAAACCTTTCGATTAATGTTAGTCAGCCGCGACCGTGACAACGTAAACTAATGGTTCCGTTAGGTCACCGTTACTTTGCGCTGTAATCACCACATCGACGCTTTCCGTGCACGTAAGCTTTCTGGCTCTCTTTGCTTCTCTCTCCCAATCTGTAGTAGCCACAACATAAAGCATCATAGCAGCACAGCATATCTGAGCCGCGAAAAGACCTATCCAAAGCCCACAAAATCCATAGGCGGCCCAAAACGTTAACCCAACCGCTACAGGCGTTCCAACGAGGTAAAACGCGCCTAGATTTATGTTGGCTGCTTTCGACGGCCGAGCAGTGCCTCTAACAACCCCGCAACCTACTGTTTGCGGACAGTTTCCGAGCTCGCAGAGCCCGAGAATAGGCAGCGCGGCCGCAGTTAATTGGATGATATCAACATCGTTCGTGAAAATCCGTCCCCAGACGTCGCTTACTCCCCAAGCAAACGCAGAGGCCGTCATACCCATTACTCCAGCAAAAGAAACCGCCACAATGGCTGATAACCTAGCCGTTTTCGGGCGGTTTGATCCGAGCTCGTTCCCGACGCGGGTGGAGATTGCAAACCCTAAAGACGATGGGAAAATGTAGAGCAAAGACGTCGTTTGGATAAGGATGCCCATTGCTGCAACTGGAGTTTTAGGGTTTATGAGTAAACCACAAAGAACGGTCATGATCTCGTACCACCACCACTCTAGGCATACGCCCACGCAGCTCGGTATAGCCAGACTGATCAGTGGGCCCCAGTCTTTGAAACATTCTGAGCTGGGGCGAGTCCATGTTGGCTCGTGTAGACCTTTGACCCAAACGTGGGCCACAAGGAAAACGACAACGAAGAGATTTGAAGCGGCAGCGGCCATTGAAACACCGACGAAACCCAATCCAAGGTAAGAAACGAGGAGAAAATTGATTGGTATGTGGAAGATGGTGCCAGCGAGTGTTGCGATTGTTAGTGGGCTTGTAATACCTTGCGCTCGAAGGTATATACGAAGAGGGTGAAGAAAGGAGTTGGTGAGCAAATCAGGAATAGAGCAGAGAATATATGTTTGGGCCAAGGATGATATACTTGGATCTTGATGGAGAGAGATCATGATCTTTCCCAAGTTGAGCCATAAAGTGACGATTACAAGCGAACTGGTAAGCAAGAAAAGCACGGTTCTCTGAAGAGTTAGTGAGAGGAGTTTTGGTTTGCCGGCTCCAAAGGCTTGAGAACAGAGTGGGTCCATTCCGAGTGCAAGGCCTGCGAGAACGGAGTATCCAGTGATGTTGGCGAAGGCAATGGCCAAGGAGCCACCAGCGAGCTCGAGTTCGCCGATATGACCGAGGAAGAGCATCGAGATGGCGGAGCGAGCGTAGAGGATGAGGGCGGCGAGTATTGTGGGAAAGGCTAAAGAGAAGAGTGACTTTGCCTCTGTTTGAAGCTCAGAGATTGGCGGGAAAATGTGGGTAGGGTTTTGCTTTTCCAAGTCTATCTTGGATAGAAGATTTGTCTGACTGGTGATGTTTGAGGTGTCCATTATTCTGTGAAATGAAACACAAGACGACTTTAGAATTACAAGATAAGGTTTTCTGGCGATGTATAAAGCATAAGTTTTCCGGTTATATATACACACCAATATACCAAGATGTCCGACACGTCGTCTCTGATTGCCAAGAATGTTTTTTTTTTTTTTTT
>KE156037.1:228008-264413 GCA_000411075.1 Sisymbrium irio
CACCTGAATTTGCAAATCTCCACAATAAACATAATATTCGCCTTAACAATTCCAAGTCTACAAAACTTTTACGAATCTAACACAAGAAACTTGACTGCGTCTGCAACAACTTCCTCGAGGATAAAGAGTGATCTAAGAGTTAACATATAACTCACCATCCAACATTAAAAAATCTAGGATTTCTAGACCCACGGATTCTTCTTCGATGATTTTGAGCTCAATCCAGAGCTTGTTTTCTGGAAACAACAAAAAAGAGTCTAAAAGTTAACATATGTCGTCTCAAAACTAGTATCCTTAGTCGTAACAGATCCCGTTTTAGCTTCCAAATTCATTATCTCACAGTCGTGTGTACTTATAAGGTCGGGTTTCCTAACTAGATGATTCATATATGTCGACATCAATACGTATGTAAGGAGGACTTCAAATTAGATTATTTTCCCAAATTCTTTTCAGGTGCTTACCAGTTTCAGTTTCTTTGCTCTACCACGAATCCTGTTCTTTTGAGGTTTCAGCTTGTATATCCGAACCATCCAATGGTGACTCGTGAAAACCTGATGACAAAACCAATCACATTTACCAGAATCTAAGTGGAATCAATGCCCCCCCGGGTTTGTAGTAAAGGATTTAAAGCTCACCTCTTCGAAATGTGTGAGCTTAAAAGTTTTCTTCCCAATCTCCGTCCGCCTGACCCGATCATAACCTTTGCCATCTGTCTCTACAAACCTGGAGCGAAAAACATAAAAACTGAGCCTTGCAAACAGAGTTCCAGGTCAAACTAATAGAAAAGATTCGTACCTGTAGTACGAGAGCTTGTACATAAGGCAGTTCAACATTGTTGGCGTGGCCTCTGAATCAATCCGGTATTGGCCATCTCTCTTTGCAAAGAAATTAGTGAGTAAACAGGTTCAGATTCAAAGTCTTCAACATTTTTGAGCCATCACAACTTGTTCCTAAAACCGAATGAAGAAAAAAAAAACGTAAAAGTACCAGATAGTCAGCTTCCTTTATATGAGGGAAGACGCCGCCTCCAATACGCACCATCCACAGAAACTTGTTGATATCATCACTTGGGTAACCAATAAGGCCTGATGAAATGATTGTTCCATCAGAGAGTATACTTCAGAGATAAAAGAGAAGATAAAAATGTCATGAGCCAAAAACATACCACCAAAGACGACAAGAACGTATTTCACATCCAAGGAGTTGAAAATTTCCCACGCCGCCTTTTCTGGAGATGACATTGCAGTGCCAACAGTTGCAATGTGAGTGTTATTCCAGGTGTTATTGTCGACAATAACAGTTCTATTAGCCATAGCTGTAGTCTGATAACCATAGTCCCACCATGATGCCACCTACATGATTTTTTTTTTTCGGAAAGCAAACTCAGGCAACTTTATATATCAAACACAGCTTATAGCTTTAACAAAGCAGGCTTACGAGGATCTAAGAAGTGACATTGTTTTTTTTGCTTACCTTGTCATCCACGTCAGTATTATGGCTTAACCATGCATAAGACTCTCTAAAATCATCAAAGACATGTAGGCCATCACGCGATTGAGATGTCAGAACTATTGATGGAGCTGAGTATGCTTCTGCAGCTGCCCAAACACAATGGATCTACAAATACAAAGAAAGGTATGCGTTTGAAAGTCTTATCATTTGTACTTTGTCGTCTCAACTAACTATAGGAGATGGGATCAAAACTAACAACTCGAAGAAAGTCTGCATACCACATAGAAAGCACCCAACATTATAAGGAGAAGAAGCGCAACTATCGAGGCTTCAAGAGGTAAAACAAGAGCCTTTTTCTTCACAATCTTGGACTTAACAGAAGGTTTATCAGCAGCAGGTTCTCTCTCTTTCTTCTTGCCCTTCTTTGATGACCGTTCTTTGGCAACTTCTTCACCCTTGTCAGACTTACCAGAAGAAACATCATCTTTTGGTGCATTGTTTGTAGAAGTGTTGTCTTCTGCCTAACAGTCAAAATACAAACCATTTTTTTTACCAGAACTTGGATAGAAAAGATAATTCATCAGAGCGAATGAAGTAGAGAGATAAGCATACTAACATCATCTTTGGAATTAGACGATCCACCTAACTGGTATTTGATGGAAGCCGTGAAAACATCAAAAGCTTGAGAGAGCGCAATTCCAGACATGATGCATGCTGCTGGGGCAAGCACGAGCATAAGACGAACCTAAGAAATCAGGAAGACAGGTAAATAACTCCGGCAAGGGAAATATGAAATTGTTATTCGTAGACATGCAACTCACCATAACTCCGGAGAAGTATACGGACATCACAATATACAGGACTACGAAAGAGCTCGCATCAGATAGAGGCGAAAAGCACGCCTACCAACAGAAGAATAAGAAAAGAGAAAATAATCAACACTATATCTACGGATAGAAGTCATGTCCTTCAGTACAAAATCTAACTATAACAAACGCTTAACTCACAATGATGCCAGCAGGGACCAAGAAAGCCAAAACATTGATATCCATGAAATAGGACGGCCAAGTTGGAGGTTGATGCTCACTGACACTTGCAATAATTGGAATATACTTGCTTGCATACGTTCTGTTACAAGATAGATAAAAAAACCAAGAACAAGAGAGTGTCACATATGCTACAGTTACAAAATGATAAAGCAGAATTCCTGAAAAGTGAACAAGGGCATACTCGAAATTTGCAAAGAAACTTGATCCCTAGGAGAACTATAGATTGAAAAACTAGAACCACTCACGGATCAAGTAGACTCAAACTCCTACCACTCCATCCTCCTGTTGGACTTGAAGCCACCAGTGCCACAAGAACTGCCACGACTATGAGACACACAACCCTGTAAAAATGATGGACCAGATAAATTTTTATCCCATGACATATAACCCAGGAAATCTAGAGGTTATTACATCTTTACTAGCTATGTACAGTTGGATCAGATGCAGATAAACTCCTCTTATTAGGGTGTGGTAATCGAAGCATGTCAGAGAATAACAGTATAAGAAAGCTTACAGGCCGATAGAGACAACAAGTGTCACAGCAACTTTGAACATTTTAGGAGAAAGAATGCCTTTGATATAGTATACGAGTGCTACTACGTGGATGATGATGAAAACCTGCATAAGTTACCGATAAAGTAGAAGTAAATACAGAGAATTAATCGTACAATATTCTGTCACTTGCTCAAACATACAGCTTAAATCCAACATATCCATCTCAATACAGTGTACTTCAAAGAGGCGTCAAATTTTGAAGATAGGAAACTCAACAGCATATGTACACTAGCATCCAGAAAACTAAGCACCGAGAGGACTCATCCATGGGTTCGATTTAACACTCGAAATTAAAATGAATAAACTTAGCATTAAAATCGCCATGCGTAAAAAATAAGGGCCTGAAGACAGAACTCACCAAAAACGAGGCAAAATGTTCAGACGTTAAAACCGCATTAAAGCCAACAACAGGGACCAACGCAGCTAACAGCGTGCCCAGAACAACCTGCATACACATTTACACAATTGGTGTCAATAACTTTCAGAATAGTCTCATTTCAGCTATTATTCAGTATCTTGCGCGATATATACAACCACTCCACTCCAACATAGAGAGAGAACTAATTACTCAATACGCAAACTGAGGCTACCAATATTTGCGATAACTATATGAATCCTTATGAAGCTTCCTATACTAGCCACCAGAGAACAAATCAAGAAAGCTTAAAGGCTTAAAAGCAGTTCTGTCTATTATATATCTTATTATTTTGGCAATTTCATTTGTTGTGCACTATGAAAACAGTTTTGGAATAACTAATAGCTAGAGTCCACGCAGGGACAGAAAAAAATAGCATACATGACTCTTACTTATTCATTCAAATTTTTTAAGGAAACAAACAGAGGAAACAAACAGAAAGAGGCCTGCGCTGGTATTGGTTGTTACTATATTTTTATCTGTACGAGAAGGAAGATGATTCATACCAACGGAGCATAGGCAATGTACAGTCGGGGGGAGTATCGGCCAGTTACAATGCACAGAAGCACATGCATTGGTATCAGATTGATAATGAAGGTGTAACCTCCCCAGGAACATACCTGAAATAATGAAGACAACAAAAAAAGATGTGAAAATTGAGCGGAGAATAACAAAGAGGAAAGGAGGAAAGATGGGGAGTTATCCCATGTCGTACCATGTAAAAGTATGCAATGGCATTCAGGGTAGCATAAAACAAGGAACCTGTATTTAGTGTCTGCATAAAGTTCACCAGAAAGAATAAATGTAGGAAGTGTTGACGAAGAAACTTTTATAAGAAAAAGCTCTATGTTGGTTGTTAAAGGCATTTAATTACGCACGTGCTCAATAGGGTGAAAAATCAAAACAAACTTTACATGCCATTGGAGAAAATCCGAACCTTTATGTAAAGATAAAAAGTGAAGATCAAAGCAAAAATGGCAACAGCTTCATTGTCATAGCTTCCAGCAACAGATCGGGATATATATGAGGGAACCTGCAAAGACAACCATTTAGTAAAAAAACTAACATTCTAAAGAATAGCATCGACAGATATTTGTGGCAAATTCGACTAGCGATGCACCAATGCTGAATAGTGTACATGAAATCCAATAACCTATTAAAATTCCACGTACAGTATATCAGTTGAATAAATTACCATGGCCAAAAGGGCAGCAGCTGCTAGTCCTGCACCGGATCCCTTAACTTCCTGTTAGAATACAAATAGCAAGTGTTGGACTAAGTGGTTGTGGAATTTACTAGAGAAACAATGCTAGACAAAAGACAAACCTTGGTCAAAAGGTAAGTTGCCCAGGACGCGAAAGCTGAAAATACAGGTGCAGTGAAGACACAGACAGTCTCTACGGACAGAGGAATGTTGACTGCATTCAAAACCCTGTGGCAGATGGATATAAATATTAAAAGTGATTAGCGTGTATCAAATAATAGCTGCTGTGAAACTACACTCACCACCAGATGGTTCCAGCAGTCAATGTTAACCCAGGGTAAACAGTTCCTCCAATCACACGGCCAAGAGGATACCTAAATTTACATAAAATAAGGAAAAGAGATAAGTAAAATGCTAATGAAGACAGCAGAGAAAATAGACCAAAAGATCTAAACATTCTGAATTCTAAAATTACCAGGTCCGATCATCAAACCAGTTCCAGAACTCGTATATCCCATTCTTCGATAAGAACTGAAATAAAACAACAAAAGGAAAAGGACAGCAACCTGATAAATTAAAAGGAGAACAAAGCAAAAAAAAAAAAGAATATTCTGGAAATAAGAAAAGAGAGGGAACCTGAGTGACTCTATAGTTGAAGTAAGGATCAAACTCATGAATCACACTTTCATACTTTATGACCTGAAAAGAAATCAATGACGGTTACGAGATTAAGAAAAAAAACAAACTTTAAGAAGTATAAAGATTGCAATTCAAAAGTAGAGATGGCAATCGACTTCCTGAGAAAACATTGGATGCACACAACTTAAAGCTAAACAATTTGTAATAATGTTCTCTACAAAAGGGTCAGAGGAGAAACTATATAAGGCACGGAGGCGCCTATTCATATCCACATTTGTCTGTTATCAAATAACCAAAGCAACCCAAAAAAAGAAACAACATCCACACAGAACGATCATGAGATCGGATCCAGAATAGTCGGATCTAAACTAGTTAAATCGGATCTAGAGGGTCGACGAGGATATCGTTGAAGCATCTGAATAAATGAACCGAGCAGAGAATGTTCAGTGAACTCACAGAGAAGAGTCGGATCGAGAAAGCGAGGACGCCAATGAGGAGGAGGATCAGAGCTGAGAGAACGGTCCCGAAAGCATTCCTCATCGCAGACGAGGTTCCAGGAGGTGGGCTCTCTAGAGCCGCCATTTGTTACGCGGCGGAAGGTGAGCTCTCCGACTCGATTCAATAGAGAGAGAGTGAGAAACGACTTGGGAGGTCGAAGAAGACTGGCAAAGGGTTTTTCAAAGCAGAAACTATACTTCAACGAAACAATCTCTCCACACCCACGAGAATTACAACATGTTAAGATTTGCGGTAACTAGTAAACGACCGGCCTAAGAATAGCGCCTTCGTGGATTTAACACATGTCAGGTCTTGATTCGTTACACTCAGCTTAAGCTCTCCGTTTTTTTATTGCGTGGTGTAAAGTCACAAAATCAAACCAAATCAAACCAAACCAAACCGTAGTTGACTTTTCAGACCGATAAATACCCCGTCAACCATGTTAACCTACTACCAGGCTTTCTCGGTTCAAATCAAATCGGTTTAGACTAGAAACAACTTTATTTCACATCTCATCAAAATTATTTTCCCGGAATAGACAGTTTATTTAGAAAAGTGTGATAAAACATGGAGGATGTGGGAGCTCTCGATTTTGTATATATGAAAAAGTTAGGAAGGATGGGACTTCTCAGTGCAATATATAGCTTTTTATACAAGATACCATTAAAATCCTTTCAAAAGCCAGAATGAGAATTTTTTCCCGGATTTTGTTCTGGTTCATTGATTCCACACTAGTAATGGAAGAATACATTCTTTTCAGCGACAAACTCTTTTTAGAAAATACAGCGATTTTGTTCAATTCAATTAGTTAATAAATCAATGCTTTTGTCAACAAGATAAATTAAAAGCCCAAACTTACAAATAGTAACCAAAAAGTAGTAACATTGCAACATTTCAGTACTGAACAATCTCACACGAAAAACAAAAAGACAACCTCAGACTCTGGATTCCCTTTTACAAACGAAGTTCACATACTGCTTACAGACCAAAAACTAGTATCGCTTTTCTTGCAAGGGAACACGAGAATCGGTTTGATAAAATATCGATGAAGAGAACGGTTTAATTTGCTCGTTTGCACTTCTTTATGATAAACAGCAGAGACATTATATTTCGACCTGATTTCTTGGATTGGATGCCCATGCTCTGAACTCTAAACCATGAGGAAGCAGGCTCCATAAAAACGAGCACACGAGAGATATCCATCTTTAAGCAAATAAGTTAGAATCTATTTGCTCCACATTTGGGAAGATTTGTTTGAGCACAGCAACGTAATCAGTAGACTTGGCCTGAGAAGAGACAGACAACACAATTAACTAAATGGATCCAAAGTGAAATGATACCTTTTCACGACTTCCCAGCCAAAGAACTATTAATCTAGAGAAAATACATTGGGCCTCAACCGGTTAAACGAACGGACAGATACAAGAAACTAAAACCAGGTTGTGAAAGTCAACTTCTGTTCCTTGATGCATTAAAGGACTTTATCTAGATTAAGATGGACAGTGAATAAGACCAGCAAATTAACTTCTCACTAAGCTGACATGCCATATCGAAAAGCAAAACAAAGATAGAAATCCTACAATAATGCATGACAAGAAATTGATGACAGGTGCCTGAAAGACCTCGATTTATGATTAAACTTACACAAGGGTTATTTTCGAGATAGATAGTGGTAAGCTTCTCTTTACTGCCTGCCACAGCTTCTGTGATCGCTTCAAGTGAATCTATCTGGTTATCATTAAGCCATAAATCTTCCAACCTATGAATTAAGGTCAAGTCAGAATGAAAACAAAAAATCACCCAAAAACAAAAAATCGGTCTGAAGCAAGGGAAAGGTGGAATACTTTGTGAGGGTCTGAATGTCATCAACTGATGTGAGCTTGTTGTTCGACACGTCCAATACTCGTAGGTTGACCAAAGCACTCAAGCCTTCCATTTTTGAGATACCATTATGGCTCAAATATAACTCTTCAAGAGCAACACAGTCCTGGGCACATATTTGTCAAGAAGAATTAAATGCAGGTACGAGGAATAACGAGGATATCTGAAGAACATATAAAATAATGCACACCTCAAATCCTTTCATAGAGGTCAATCGATTGCTCTGCAAGCTAATCTTTTTTATACATGTGAGCCCACACAGGTTGACAGCTTTGATACGGTTTCTTCCGAGCCATAGTTCTTCTAGTTTTGTGAAGGTTTCCATATTTTCCATTACCTGAAAAAAAACTCAATGCTTTCATAATTCATTGATAAAACACTGTAAAGCGATTAGAGAAATAACAAAAGGAGGTGGAACAAACCCGCAATCTATTAGAGCCAAGCTCAAGAATGTGCAAGTCGTGCAAGTGTTCAATCTCCATAATCTTGTTAACTTCATTTTTAGACACGTAGAGCTCCTTGAGTGTGGTAGAGGCCTTTGATAATCCTTGCAACGAAGTGATTTCATTGAAAGAGATGTCGAAAACCAAAAGCTTTGAGAATATTCCGATATCTGGAACTTTTGCTAGCTTGTTATCTCTGAGAATCAGCTCCTGCACAGTGGAATTTCAATCGTGATGATCAAGTATTAGAGCCTCTCAGTATATAAATGCCAATTCAATTCGAGTGCCAACAACGAAATTCAGATGCTGAGATATTATAAATCAGGCAGAGAGCATATTGACATAAGATTCACGAAAATCACCTCGAGATCGGACAAGGCGTCCCAACGAGACAAAGGCTCTACGGCGGAATCATCGATTAGGTTCTGGCGAAGAGAAAGCTTCTTCAGCGCAGAGAGCTGGGCGATCCTCGAGTCCAATCCGGACAAACGGTTGGCCGTTAGGTCCAGCTCAGTTAGCGTCGGTGGTAACTCGACCGTATCCAGACTGTGGAGCTGGCAGCTAGTGAGATCGAGAACATTACCCGAATCATCGGTCTCCATTAATGTTTGCTCTTCCTTTTCACTGCTCATGGCTTTTTGGTTCAGGCTTCGGACGACGACGAGGTTCGTGGGAAAACTGGTCTAAGCGAATTTCTCTTACGGTTGAAACGTCGACGTTTTGGCATTGTAAATTTGGTTGCTGGCGGTAGGGTTGTTATCGTGGGCTGAGGAGTCCATGGATAGGGGTGGATAATTGGCCCATAAGCTGTCACGTTTTTGTTTCCTATCAAAATCAAAATCAAGCCTAACTCAAAAGCAGAATTTGAAACGAATCAACATTTAGATGTTGAGTCCAAGCCAATGTGAGACTAAAGAAACATACATCTTGTAAGTTCAAAAAAGAAAAGAAAGTCTTTCTAAAATCATATTAAAAATGACATAATTTTGAGACATTTTTTATTAGATATGAAAACCTAAATTCGAAAAAAGGAAAGTCTTTTTAAATTATATTAAATAGGTAATAACTTTAAGGGGGTATATTGAATATGATATTTAAGAGTAATTGAGGTAATTTGATTTTTATTAAGTTTTTGGAAGATTTTGGATGAATTAGGAACATTGTGGTTATTTTAATTAAACCACCCTAAAATTTCACCTACAACCATGAGATTTGTACTTTTATATTTTTTTAACTAAGAAATCCCATCAAATAACTTTCAAACCACCTCAAATCTCTTAAAATTCATTACTTAAAATATTTTCAATAACAGTAAATTTTAGAGTGAATTTTAAAATCACAAGTTTAATAACACTGGATTTTAATATCTCTTCAAGAATTCATGATTGAATAACAGTGAATTTATCAATTTAAACCAAATCACCTCAAATCATAGATTGAATACACCCTCTAAATATTATGATTCCAAATAAAAACGTTAAAAATGAACGCAATTTCAGATAAAAACAAAATTGTGATGATAACGACTAAACTGGAGACTGAAAACATTTAAAATATTTTACATATCTAAAAAACTTTTACATAAGAAATGTTAAAAACGTTAAAGTTATTAAAATGACTTTTATATGAAAACGTTAATTCAACACGAATAATTCTGACAATTTTTCATAAATTTTCAACAAATTATCAGTTTTTTTGTTTATACAAAGAACCGATCAACATTTTAGTATATATTTTTTACTTTTTCCAAAGACATATATAATATTATATATAAAATAGATTTATAAATGTAAATAAATAACTAAATAAGAAGAATCGGACTGACCAAATTTTTATACATGAAATTGTATTTCTAATTAGGCTAGCACTTAAATAATATTTCATTTTCTTTTCATACATCTAAATTAAATAAAAATTTAAACTATAAACAAATAAAAATCAATCATGTTCTTCCAACCAACTTATGATTTTAGTGATGATGTTAGTTGACAAAAAAAAACACAAATAAAAGTGAATATTAACCAATTATTATGATATTTTTATTTTTATAAGTATCCATATACATGCATGAGATTTCAAAAGATTACTAGTATGGTTCGTTTATAAAACTATAAACCGATCTATATTAGTTTTTTTTCTTCTCAAAACAACATATATCAATAGACATATTTTTTAAAAAATAGATTGATAAATCTAAGTTGAAAATCCAACCCAACTTAGCCTAAATAAAACAAATAAACTAATTATATTTCCCTAGTCTATCTGGTTTAAAGTTCAAGGATGGAGTGGTTTCTCCCCTCTTGATCTCGATACAACCTTTGTCATCCCTATTGGTTGGAGATGAACAACGGTTGTGTGGAAGAAGATCTATCTCAAGCATACAAGGACTATGTGGCAAGTCTTGATGTAGATAGCGATATTGAGTATCTTAGGAAGTGTGGGTGGAACGTTCCTCGCAAACGATTCAAGGTTTTCACCATTTTCCTGAAGAAAACTGTTTCAGAAAGATTCACACTTTTACACATCGGGAAAATGGTTTGCTACAAATGCAACGATCAAAATTATAACCTATAGGACTTACACATCGGGAAAATGGTTTGCTACAGTTTTATGTTTTTATTTTTGTTATTAATTGTTATCACTTATTTAAACCGTAATCATATATATGCTTTGAATTGAGATTTAGCGTATTTTATTCTAAACTAGAGGTTAACCCGCCTGTCAGTAGATGAATAAATTATGAATAGTTAATATTTTTAATCTATTAACTTTTGTAATTTTAGTAAATATTCCATCTTAATCTATCTCATTCATGTTCAGAATCAGAAATTTTACTAGTACAATAAGTGTACATATTTTTTTATTTTCAAAATGCTCGTTCTTATTTTATTTTCGTTAAATCATGTTATGATTTATGATTTATAGTTTACCAACTCCTACATTTTCATACTTTTGTGATGTTTATAGTATGTTATGAAATATTTTTTTATTCTCCTATTCAAACTTTCGTTTTTTGTATATTAAGATGACATTGTGTTAGTCCATTCAAATTTTATTCATTTTATTAACGTTTTTGCAAACATGTTCTTTTAGGTTTTTTATTTTAATATCTCCGTTTTGTTCTTCAAATTTTTTCGTTGTGCGGAAATTACTTTGATTTTTGTTTATTTATTTTTTTCTGGATTTGATAGGCCACCAAAATTTATTTATGACATGTTAATTTTTTAAAACATACATTATTTACTGTTAATTGATCTTACTTTATTTACTATTAAAATAATATATCGTTACTGAATATATATTTAATAAAAAAATATTAATTTTAAAATTATAGTATATGATATATATATTATGTAATATAATTTAAAATAAGTAAATTTATCTGTTTAATAAATTAAGTTTTTGTAGTTTAAATATATAATATATAAGAAAAACCCTTTCGTATAATTTTTGAAAAATTTTCTTTAAAATTTAATATAAAACATTGACTTTAAAACTATAATATATGTAATATATGTTTAATAGTATATGTTTTTTTAGAAAATTAAAGGACAAACAAAAAAAAATGTTCTTAACCTCCTATTTTGTGCGATTATTTAACGATTGCATCAAATTAAAAAAAAAACTATTCGTGGGTTTATTTACGTAGATAATAAATATTTAGTATTCTCTTTGTTTCTAGTTTTCTAAACATACTCTTTCAAACCAATGGAGACTAAAACATACGTCTTGTAACCATTTTCTTAGCATAGAAACAACCATCGTATGCAGACACGAGCTCAGTATTTAATTCAACACAAAACGAGTATTTACAAAGGTAGAGTCAACATTGTAGCTATTCCTACTCACACAACAGACAAGACAAGCACATGGGGACTAACTCGTCCCCAATTCCCCATAAGTACATCATCTACGCTTTGCTTGGAACACTCTGTTATACCAAATAGAATGTAAGACCATATGAAACAGATCATATCTCTCCGGTTTAGCATGCCAAAGAAAATGCCTTTGCGCCTTCCTCACCGCCATTTGCATCTTTACGTATTTCTCTTCCGGTATAGACATCAAGATATCTTTCAACCTCGGGATGTCTTTCTCCGCAACAATGACCGAGAACGCGCCCCAATCAAGAACCTCAAAGAAGGGCGCCACAAAGTTGTCGGATATTATCACAGGGACACACTCGTAGAAAATCGATTCAACCACCCTCGGGCTGTTCACCTCGTGCCCTTTAGGACAAAGACAGTACTTGCTGCTTTTCATCTGCTCTATGTAATTCATCTTACTCGCCACACCAAGTGGCATCCGCCCGTAGATTTTCATTTCCGGGTCTTTGTCTTTCCAGTGCTGTAGTAGAATCGTACGTAAGTAACCGTGCATGCTTCCAGCATAGAAAGCCAAAGTCCTTCTCTGAGACGGCGGTTTTCCACCTAAATCACGAAGCGGATTTTTAGCTGCTCGGACATAAGTTTCGGGGAGTGAGATGTCTCTTCCAATCTTGAAGCCAGCGGTAACGTCTGCATTGCATAGAGCTTTAATGCAATGCTCCATGTGGTGCCTTGTCTCATACGGTGCCTAATTAGTGAAGCATGGAACATTGTTACTCATTGACGAAATGATTGGTTCAATCATACAAGAACGGAAGGAGATGCATACCCAATCATGACAGGCGACAAGAAAATGATCAGCTCCATCCGTTCTATTGAAGAAAGGGTATTTGGAACTGATGTGCTCAGTGTATTCCTTAAGAAATTGGCGTAGGTTGGTTCGGTTGTGAGAATTACGCACATAAAGCGTGTATTCTAGCATCCGTGCACTAAATGGCATATAGTACAAGTGAGCCCTTCTTGGGTCCTTTACAGTGTAATGCTTGTTTCCTTCCATCAACTTCATGAACCATCCCTCTGATGCATACAATCCCTTGAGTATTGGAGTATGGAAAATGGGGCGGCTTCCTTCCTTATATACATAAACCTTGAGTAGCCGTTCCATAAGTTCATAACTCCTATGGCATATAACTGAATCGAGTATGTCAAGATTACCTTTTATAGGAAAACATTACCAAACAGAACAGATTTGCGAACTGAACATATATATAAGAACTAAACAGATCAAATTATCTCAACTTAAGATCATATGATACGGATTTTACATGTGAGTAGGTACTAAACTTTCATCTACATAGGACTAACAACACTACGAGAATTCATAAAATTCGTGCATATACAATTATTCTTTTCCTTCACCAGCAAACCTAGTTTAGAATTCAGTCCAAGTTCTGCACTTTTTTTACCTCTTAAACATGGAAACATTACGGAATATTGGAGGGTAGAGTTCCCGTTCAGTTTTTGCAACAGGAGCATTCTCTATCTCCTTTCTTGCAGCCAATATCTCCTCATCTCTCATAGAAGACCGACGCGGTCGCTACATTGGAAGAAACAGTATTTTCTCAATTTCATGATAACTAAAGTTCCATAGGTAAAAAGAAACTGAAACGACAAGCTCCACACGTACCATTGCGCGTGAAGATCTACGGTGTCTTACTAAAATCCGATTCATCTCATCTATTGGTGTCACAGTTTTTGGTGGAAGATCACACCGCATCTTCTTCTTCTTACTCAATTGCTTAGTAACAAGCAATGAACTATTTCTCAGAGCAGCTATGGAGGAGCCTCCACTTAACATAGAGCTCTTAACGTTCTTCTGACTTTGCGACAATACATTTTGCACCTGATGTCCTTGATCACTGGTGAGAACTCCCTCGCTTTGCATTACAGTTTCCTCCGAAGGAAAAAGGATGTCACTTTCATTGCTTCCAGCCACTTCTTTGATGACAACACTATCCTTTGCATCTTCAAAGCTCTCAAAATCAACACTGTCAACAAACCCTTCATCATCCTCTGCGTCATTCCTTAGACCAAAACCCGAAACATACCCATTTTTCTCCAAGCCTGGAGGAACCTCAGAAACGTTAACCGCAAGTGTGTTCCTAAGAAGAGCGTTCTGTGATGGAGTCATCATCGCATTATGCTCATTGGGAAGTTTAAGTCTTCTGCCATCAGGCAACATATATCTTCCATATGAAAGTAACAACAAGATATGAGCAAGAGCCAGAATCGCAACCAGAAAAGCCCATATCGGCTTTCCATTTCGGGAATATTTTCGGAGCTCAGATCTTATCTCCATTAGAGGAATTCAGACAGATTCAAAACCCAGAAAGCATTCAAGTTCGTGTAATTTAACAGCGACCTTATCCTGCCGACACATTCAAGAGAACAAACCGAAAGCGGTAGTTGACCAAGTCATGTAAGTTGGCGATTTGGTAAAATACAAAATATATCTAGAAAGTTGCTAAAAAGGGGACAAGAAATTGAAGAAACCTTGAAGTGGAAAAGGTATGGAGAAGATGGAGTTGAAGAAAAAGGCAGACGGTTCCGGGCCACCGATCCCATCCAAGTGAAGTGACTGTAGTTTTGACGACCTTTTGACTACAAAGGCTAATAATGGAGGCTTTTGATGACGAGCGAATGACAACATTGAGTTGGCCCAAAAACCAAACCAAATTCATAACAACTCGAACAAACCAAACCGATTCCATTAACAATACCGGATAAATCAGTCGGTTTGTTGAACCAACCATCCGGTTTAAAGTCACTCCACCAGTACTGCCTCTGTTCATCATTGTTCTGCACCCCAGAGACCAGAAAACAAAAATCAAATACAAAGGAGTGAAGCAATTTCCAGAGCTACGGCATGTGCGTTAACGAACCTGGCTACCAAATCTTAATTCAACCATCGCCATGAAGGTGGTCGAAGGAGCTTCTTCAGCTGTTTACAGATCCTCTATCCTCGTCATCTTCTTCTCCGTTTCTCTCTTCTGGCTCCGTCCCCAACAACAAATTCTCAATCCTCAGAACGAAACTCGTTCGGAGTCTGAGATTTCAACGCAGACGAACTACATAATCCGATTTAAGCAGTACGAGCCGGCGAAACACCATCGAGTTTACCTCGAATCGGAGGTCCGATCCGGTGGATGGGGGTGGATCGAGAGGAATAACCCGGCGGCGAAATACCCGACGGACTTTGGTGTTTTATGGATCGAGGAAAGCGGGAAAGAGGCCGTCGTTGGAGAGATTGAGAGGTTAGCGATGGTGAAAGACGTGAACGTTGAGTTCAGGTACCAGAGAGTGTTGCTTGGAGAATCTTTTCTCGACGGGAAGAAACGTCCGGGAAAGATCTTCACTTCGATGTCTTTCGAGGAAGAAGGAGCTGATCACTCTGCCAAGGCGGCTACTAGTAACACCACGTTAAACTGGAGTCGACATCTTCTCTCTCAGGTGAGAGATTGACTTTAAAATAGTGTTGTTGGAATGTAGAGACCAAAGTATTCGATCTATTTTGTGCTGAAATTTCTTATCGTAAATTGTAAGCGAGTTCTTTTACAAGTTACACTTCTTTAAATATATATATTTTGCAGAAGACTCAAGTCACGTCCATGTTTGGAGCAGATGTTCTTTGGAAGAAGGGGTATACTGGTGCTAAAGTCAAGATGGCCATATTTGATACTGGGATAAGAGCTGACCATCCTCATTTCCGTAACATCAAGGTACCGCTGTGTGGAGAAAGTGATAGAACCATGGCATTTTTTTGCTATATTTCAGAGAATTGAAGTGATTAAAGTTGCTACCTGTCTTTCATCTTCTACTTGTCTTGTTAAGCTCTTGTTAAGCTCTGAAGCTGGTATTGACGCAGTAACTTTCAGGAGCGTACAAATTGGACAAATGAGGACACTTTGAATGACAACCTGGGGCATGGCACTTTTGTCGCTGGTGTTATTGCTGGTCGAAATTCAGAATGCCTTGGTTTTGCCTCCGACACCGAGATCTATGCTTTCCGTGTGTTCACAGATGCCCAGGTAATGCTTGGCCACGTAATGTAACAGATATCTTCGTATGTGGCAAAAGGTTTAACGTTGCTTCAAATAAACTAACTCGCTCATGATCCAGTAATCTCTGTTTGTGTTTCCACAGTTACTAATATTGGTTATAGAGACCTACACGTTGATCTTTATTTTATCCCCAGAACAGTATTATTGACGGCTATATATTTGAGTGTCTTCCTTTTCTTTGTCCCCTATTCACCTTTACTCCTCCCATGCTTGTTTACCATATATGCAAGTTATCTTAATCAAATAGATTATGAGGAGTTTCCGCTCAGCTTGTTGCAGGTATCATACACCTCATGGTTTCTTGATGCTTTCAATTATGCCATAGCAACAGATATGGATGTTTTAAATTTGAGCATTGGCGGACCAGATTACTTGGATCTGCCTTTTGTTGAGAAGGTAATGGTTCCTTAATCTCTTGGTTGAAGTTTGCGTTATTTCCCTTGAGTCAAGTGGTGGGGTGTTTCTCTCTATAATATATGTACAGTAGTAGTGTGTACTGATTATCTTCGAACAGGTGTGGGAAATAACAGCCAGCAATATCATTATGGTGTCTGCAATTGGAAATGATGGGCCACTTTACGGAACCTTAAATAATCCAGCTGACCAGAGTGATGTCATAGGTGTTGGTGGTATCGACTATGATGATCACATAGCTTCATTTTCATCTCGTGGCATGAGCACGTGGGAGATACCGCATGGGTACTGTATTTCGTTGCTGCTTCTACCCCCGTTTTAAAATCTATACAATCGTATAGATACGAAATCCTTGTTGCCCGCAAATCCATAACTTAAAACACTTTACCTACAGGTATGGCCGTGTCAAACCAGATGTGGTTGCATATGGCCGTGACATTATGGGGTCCAAAATCAGCACCGGTTGTAAAAGCTTGTCTGGAACAAGTGTGGCCAGTCCTGTTGTTGCTGGTATTGTTTGCCTGCTTGTAAGTGTTATTCCTGAAGCTAGAAGGAAGGATCTGCTCAATCCAGCAAGCATGAAGCAGGCGTTGGTCGAAGGTGCTGCTAAGCTTTCAGGTCCTAATATGTATGAGCAGGGTGCTGGAAGAGTTGATCTGTAAGTTAACTTACCCACATTGGTAATCATCATTGGATTCTTTGTTTTTATTTTAATCCTTTCTCCTTGATTTCTTTAGTCTCTAATTTTCGACTCTTTTGTCAGATTAGAATCATATGAAATTCTAAAGAGCTACCTCCCCCGAGCAAGCATTTTCCCGAGTATTCTTGATTATAGTGATTGTCCATATTCCTGGCCCTTTTGTCGTCAGCCACTATATGCGGGTGCTATGCCTGTCATTTTCAATACGACAATTCTAAATGGTATGGGTGTCATTGGCTATATTGAAAGTCCACCAACATGGCATCCTGCAACCGAGGAAGGAAATCTTCTGAGCATTCACTTTAAGTACCCAGATGTTATATGGCCCTGGACTGGTTATCTAGCTTTACACATGCAGATCAAGGAAGAAGGTGCACAGTTTGCAGGTGAAATAGAGGGGAATGTAATTGTGAAAGTCTATAGTCCATCAGCCCCTGGAGAAAGTGGACCTAGAAGAAGTACTTGTTCTCTTCAGTTGAAACTGAAAGTGATCCCCACCCCACCACGAGCGAAACGTCTTTTGTGGGATCAATTTCATAGCATTAAATATCCTCCAGGTTATATTCCAAGAGACTCTTTGGATGTCCGCAATGACATTCTTGATTGGCATGGTGATCACCTTCATACAAATTTTCACATCATGTTCAACATGTTACGTGATGCTGGATACTATATCGAGACTCTTGGTTCTCCCCTTACATGTTTCGATGCTCAGCACTATGGAACTCTTTTGATGGTTGACCTTGAAGATGAATACTTTCCAGAAGAAATTGAAAAACTCAGAGATGACGTCGTTCATACAGGACTGGGTCTGGTTGTATTTGCTGAGTGGTATAATGTCGACACCATGGTGAAAATGAGATTCTTCGATGATAACACGCGCAGTTGGTGGACTCCAGTCACTGGAGGTGCAAATATCCCCGCCCTTAATAACCTACTTGCATCTTTTGGAATTGCGTTTGGAGACAAGATTCTGAATGGGGATTTCAGTATTGACGGTGAGCAGAGTCGATATGCTTCTGGAACAAACATAGCCAGGTTTCCTGCTGGTGGGTTTTTGCATAGCTTTCCTTTACTGGATAGCTCTGAGAGTGGCGCTACGCAGAATCTACTGCTAACCTCGAAGGTAATGAGAAACCACTTTACTTTGCTTCTAACTGTGTCTTGCATTTTCTTTTTGTTGGATTACAGCGTATTTTTTTTCCTTCGGTGATAATACGGCTCTGTTCACAGGAAGACCCTGCTGTTCTTGGGCTTTTGGAGATCGGCGATGGCCGAGTTGGTGTTTATGGAGACTCAAACTGTTTGGACAGTAGCCACATGGTCACGAACTGCTACTGGCTCCTGAAGAAAATGCTAGATTTCACCAGTTCAAAGATCAAAGACCCTGTGCTTTTCTCGAAATTTTCTAAGAGATATTCACCCGTAGTCATAGACGAGAACCAACTGCCTTCTCGAAGAACTGATGTAAATTTTTCAACATACTCTTCTGTGATCGGAAAGGAGCTAATCTGTGAGAGTGACTCCAGATTTGAAGTATGGGGGACTAAAGGATATAACTTACACGTCAGAGGAAGGAACCGCAGATTGCCCGGTTATCATGGCATTGATTTAGGTCGAGGCTTGAATTTCACAGTGGAGAATACAAGACCAGCACGTTGGAGACCAGCCAGGGAAGAAGGTGAACTTAGTTCTTCTAAGAGCAAGTATCTGGGAGGCCTTTTCAATAGGGACGAGGTAATTCCTGTTATCTTGTTGATTTTTTTCTTTTATAATCAGTTTTGGAGGGAATAAAAATTAATATTATTTTGCTATCAATTTGCAGATTGACATGTCATTTCTTGTTGCTACTCGCTGGATAGTACCTGCTGGTGTTGCAGCTAGTGGTAATATATCCAACTTTTTTGAAGATCTCTAAGTCTGATTAACCTTTTATTATTGCATGATACAAAATAGGATTCTTGTTTCCGAAGTATCGTTATCAAACTTTTCCGGTTTTCGATATGATTTTGTAACATTGGTGGTATGTTTTGTAGGATTTCTAGTGCTACTAAGCATATGGAGAATCCGGCAAAGGAGGCGTAGGCGGAGAAGAGCATCTGGGTCTAGTCGATTAGCTTAGCATGTAGCTGTGTCTGGGTCCAGTCGATTTTTGCCTGCGTAGAGCTACCCCTTAAATTTTTTTTGTAGCTTTTTTACTGTCATTTACACTGACCACAGAAAGTGTAGTTTCACTTTTACATTTCGACAGCTAGCAGTTTTGCTTTAGGAAATCAATTTCTCTAGACTACACATATAAATAGAAAAATACACATGAAGGAACTAAAAAACTTTTAAATTGAATTAAAGAAAATCCTCTTTTGTATTTAAAATGCATCCTACATACATTACCCAAGGACAGTATGGATTTGAAATTCAAATAGTGGCCAGGAACCAGGATTAGCTGAATTGAGGAGGTGACGAGGCTGATATGGTCCCCCACCGGCTAGGCGGCCACCACACCCAAACCTTACTTTTACGTAAAAAGGGAAATTGGAATCAATTAGCCAATACGCATTCACTGCCCAAATATCTGACCCTTTTTCTGCACTAAAGAGAATTCATTGTCCTTAAAATTGCATTTATGAAGTCAGACTCTGGAAGCTCAAAGTAAATCATGCTATTTTCTTTTTTATTCTTCAACATACGTTTTTTTTTGTCGAAGGGTTTCCTTAAATGTTATAAATGAGTTTACAAGGACCAAGCAAGAACCAACTCAAACCAAAGAAGAGAGGAAGGGAGACCACCAACCAAACTTATACAAACAAAGAGAGACGAGAGATGAGAAACCGTTGGACGGGAAATTTTTTGCCAAGATCATTCAACATCATATGGTTTGAAAGTTCCTTAGTTAATGTAAATGTTAGATAATACCCTTGAAGTTCATATATAGATGATTCGAAGTAGTAGTTTAACTAATGGAGCAAAATTCATAAACAAAGTGGTTCAACCCATAGACTAACGTTCCTTTGTTTTTGTTGTCGTGCCGGTAGCATCTCCATTCGTCGATTAGTATAAAATTGGTAAGTAGTTACATGTTTCAATTCACACAACTCCCTAGAAATGACGCTAACAAAATGCACACGGAATATTTAGGAAATAATGTGAATGTTTGATGTTCTTTATGTTTACAACGAAACATATATATATATATATATATACACAATGTTTAGATTGTACGATATTCCTAATATCTCAATCTACATATTGTAGTAAGAAACATATATATAGCAACACATTGTATCGTCTTTATACATCTAGTTTGCAGTAGAGATGTGTAAATGTTTTAAATTTCATTTTATAAATCAAAGCGAAGTGCATAACAGCCTAGATACCCAAAGTCATGGCGAATAGAAGGAATGTTATACACTTTTTGTAAAAATAAATATTGCTATCAACTTTTGGAAAATTTTGGCTTATTGGTAAATGTTTCTCCTTTTTGTGAAAAAGTCAAATTTCTTTATATTTTTAAATAACAACATCTTACTAATATATATATTACTTGCGCACATACTTTGACTTTTAGTGATCGTCGTGCACTACCTTTCTGCATAATTTTCATTTTCAATCATTTAATTCGAATTTCTTTACCTTTTTGAATAAAACGATCACACTCAAGCTTCAATAACCGATGCATGAACTCTGGGAAGAAAGTTTCAACTGGAACTGTTAAATAAATTGCAATTTTGCGACTTTAACGAATGAATGGTTAATGTCTTTCACGTAGAAAGTTTTGTTTTATCTTACACAAAAATCATAAATGTATTAGTAATTAATTTTAACAAGCCGAAAAATAAGGAAATAATTAAACTATTCAAGAAAAATAAAATTGAAAACTAAAGAGAACATTTCTTCGCGTTGCATACTACAAAAACTTTTGAAATTGCCTGATGGTAAGGATTTCGAAAAGCTAAAGAGAACTGACTTTTACTACATGACAAACAATACAAAACACAGTTTATGTCAACATTTTCAAAATTAAAACTATATACTAATTTTTAAACGAGCAACGAAGGGTCAAGCGTCTATAAGAAAATAAAAACAGAAAGAAAAGAGCAAGAAGGAAATTCCAACGGTATATTTTTGGTGTCAGCTATTCCAATAGTTTAAGTTAAAGACGACAAAGAAAAGACAAAAGACATTGCAGAATGAGTAAACGTAAAAAGTTGTAATCATTAAAGTATCATTAATATTACGAAATATGCAAACCAAAACAAGAAAGAAAAAAAGAGCAGAGAATTTATCTCTCCTTCCCTCAAAAAGTCTTACTATATGACACTCCTCCTTTAATACGTCTTGTTCAATAGTCATTTTCCTTATCTCTCTCTCTCCATCGATATTCTCTAACATGGAGAAAAGAATGAGGCTCAGGGTTCCAAGAATAGTCCGGTCATCTCTAAGCTCTTGCCGACCACGAGATCTATACGACGTCGTTGACACTTCTGCTGTTGCCAGTCACACAACCTCTTCCGAGAGGTTCTTCATCACTGAAGCTAAAGCCAAAACTCCACGCGTGCACACTCACAAACCGAAGCCGTCAGCTGCTTTCTCCGTGTCACCAGTGTTCCCTCCAAACCCTTTCTACGAAGGAAGCCGTTCGTTTCGAGATTTAAGGAAAAAGATTAAGACAAAGAGGACGCAGAGATCATCGCAGTTTGGTTCTGATTCTCTCCTGGCCTCTCGGTTCAAGTCAAGTGGGTCTTGGTGCTGGTCTTGTAGCGAGGACGAAGAAAGTGACGATACTGATACACTCTTTTCTTCAAGAAGCTTCTCCTCAGACTCTTCTTCCAAGGCGGAGAGTTTTGCGGTGGTGAAGAAGTCAAAGGACCCGTACGAGGATTTCAGGACGTCGATGGTGGAGATGATTGTGGAGAGGCAGATATTTGCAGCGGCTGAGCTACAAAAGCTTCTTCAGTGTTTTCTCTCTTTAAACTCTCTTCAACACCACAGTGTCATAGTTCAAGTGTTTTTGGAAATTTATGCCACTTTGTTCTCTCCCTAATCTCTCTCTCTTTCTCTTTAATTTTTAACATCTTTTACTAAAGAAGTACTCTGTTCAACCTTAATCTCGCTTTAGTGTTTAATTCCTCGTTTTAACTAGATTCGCCTTTTTGCCGTTAATCTTTTGTCTTTGCCTTTCTATGTGTTAATGTAATCATGAACCAAATTGGGTCAAATCCGAATGAAGTTGGACTAACACTCGGACAAACACAATTTCTTGAATATCTAGAACTGACCACATTCTTTGTTGACATAAAGATATCAGGAGATGCTCCAAAAAAAAAAAATATTATTCATTATCCTCTGCTTTTAGCTATCCCTAAGAAGCACTTTAAACTATAAGAAACTAACAAAGATCGTTCCCTACAAATTATTCGACTAGAAAGAGGAAAAAAAAAAACTAAAAGTATTAATAGAATAGAAAAATCAAACTTGGTCCAACTCTGAGATAGCCTTCCGATTCAAACCGGTTCCCTTGATGCTATCTTCATCATGGCTTATGGGTTGGTACCATTTTGCAAAGACCAAGTAAAACACGAAATCGATGGCAGCTAATATGGCAATCAGAAAATAAAACCGATCCATATGACCTTCGTTGAGATCTTCCGGTATCCACCCGTGGCTCTTGCCTCTCGCGGTTATAGCCATGACAATATTCACCATCAAGCTGCTAACGTAGTTACCTAACGCCATCGAAGCCATACACAACGAGCTCCCTAGGTTCTTTAAACCGTCTGGTGCCTGTCCGTTGAAGAACTCTAACTGTCCAACGTACATGAACACCTCACTCGCTCCCACAAGAACGTATTGTGGTATTTGCCATAAAATGGAGAGCTCACTCTCCTTTTGCCCCTGGACGACTCGTCTCAGCCGTTGGATCTCTGTTAATCCTGCAGCTACCATTGCCATTATCCCAATGATCAAACCTATTCCCATCCGCATAAGTTCCGTGGGTCTCACGTATGGAAATATGACGTGGCGATAGATTCCTGTTGATATCAAGACGCTGCATATGTCGAAGACTGACATGCTCGCCGCGGGGATGTGGAATTTCCCGATGTATGCATTCATTACATCGCCTTGCTCCACGAACAGAGACGCCATTTGTGTGAAGATCACTGAATAGATTATAGTGCATACCCATATTGGTAGCATTTTCATCACACATTTTGCTTCTTCTACTTGAGTTACACTGCACAATCTCCATGCGTTGCTCCTTGTCCCGTTCCTATATTATATGGATCGAAAAAAATCATTAGTTAAAGAATATGACGATTATATATGAAATATGTGTCGTTTAGAATTTGGTTTATTACCTGTCATCCTCTGTAATCACTGCTGCTCTATCCAAGAAGACGAACTTGGTGCTATGAAATATCTTTCTACTTCCTTTAATGGCGGATTCGGGGCCTTCGACTTCATACAACTCCTGGGGATTTTCTGGTCTGTCAACACTCCACTTCCGAGCAGTAGCCACGAACACCTGCGCCACGCGTGGCAACGGGTTCCCACAAGGCTTGACATAACGATAACGTTTTGTCGGGCCGAGAAAGGCCACCAATGCGATAATCGCAGAGCCTAGTGACACCAAGAACCCTTCAATCCACAACCCTCTATCCTCAAAGTAAACAAGGATTGTGTTTGAAAATAGAGATCCAACGTTGAGGGCAAAGTAGAAGTAGCTGAAAAACGCAGCTTTGGATATTTTATCATTATCACCAAATTGGTCTGCACCGAAAGTAGCCAGCGTTGGCTGGTGACCTCCGTATCCAAACGCTACAAGATAAACGGACAAATAGAAGATACCAACGCCGAGGGAAGACGGAGGGTTGCAGATAAGGTTTCCATCGCCACAACCCCGAGGTTTCATCAAGAAAAACCAAGAAGTGAAAGAGAGTAGGCCCACACCAAGGACGAAGATGACTTGGAAGATAGTGCACGTCAAGTAACGACCCCAATATGAGTCGCTGAGAAATGCACCCACAAGTGAAAACATGTAAACTGTTCCCGTCCACTTGCTTACGTTATTCGCAGCCTCTGCATTGCCTTGTCCCATAACACGCGTGAGGAACAGCACAAGGTTCACTCCCACCCCAAAGAAGGCCAAAGTCGCTAGTCCTTGATTTCCTGTTAAAATTGTGAATTATGTTAAATGGGAGTAGAAAAACAACGAAGACAGTAAAAACCAATAGAGTATGTACATGTCTTTGTCTTGGTCAAATTATGTAATATTTAGTTATACAAATATATGTATGTCTAAATTAAAAGTATGTCATGCAAAGTGTACCTAGCAAAATGATTGCGTTAGTCCAGCCACTTTTCTCCTTTGTCTCATCATCATTCGTCTTCTTCTTAAGGTCAGAATCGTTGGACTTGAGAGATACAACACTTTGGTTATCTTGAATCTCCACCACCTCACCAACTTCAAAATCTTCATCTCTATCCCGCTCCTTGAAATAATGTCCAATATTCAAATTAAACAATTTTTGTATATATCCCAAAACAATTAGCTATTGATATCGTTACTTCATGCTCCGTACAAAAACAGTCATTCTTGAACTTGGTTCTTTACTTCTTTCTATATTTTTGTATTATTATTATTTAAGGAAAAATCAGACGTTTTTTATATAAAAACTTAGATTGAATTGTTAAAACGGAAAACTGAAAACGTCTAAAATAGATACATATTTTGTGAAGGAATGAGTATTATTTACGTACATTTAGCGGAGCAACGTAACCATTGTTTCTCGGATCCATAGCGGCCATTTAAGGTATCTGTACGAAGAGAACATGTGATTATTAGAACAATAATCAATCTAGAACACGAGGATTTATAGAACTACTAACTTAATTAATCTGTTTTTGTGATATGCATTGATGCATGGAATTCACCAAAAAGTATCAAAACCCTAAAAAGCTATATACGATGAAAAGAGCCTGAAGGTAGAAAACTTTTAATGTGGCAGCAAGATCTGTTAGTATAGTGCTTCGATCTCTACCAGCCATGATCCAGTACCTTTTTTTGTTAATTAAAATTGTTTCATTCGCCGTTAAACAATTATTTATATATGAATATTTTGATGGTGACTTAAAAGAAACCAATTACGTACAAAGAATTATATATAAATGCATGCGGTAAGCAAACGTTGTTCATCCCAAAAAAAAATTCGTTGTATTATTTATGAATCAAAACAGAACCTTTTTCGCAGAATCTCCGGCGAAGGAGAAGAAGTTATGTCGAGAATCAGAACTGGCACTTTCGATGGAGGAAAACTAGAAACACCTTTTGTCATTTATGGTTGAGGATTAGTGTTTTGTAACTTTCTCGCGGTTGATCAACCTGAAAGGAAGTACGCCTTTTTGCTCAGATAAACACCGAGAGAGCTAGGTGAATCTAACAATAATGGTAAACTAAGTGAAGAAGCGTTTCTTTCTTTCTTATATATGTAGGTAATAGGTTTAGGTTTAATTGGCCTTTCATGATAAAGAGAGAGAAAAAAAAAATTAAATTGCTTTAAGATGACAACAAATCTCCTTTAAGATAAAAGTTGTTAGAGATACCTTTGTTTTGTTTTTTTTTTTGTAAAGAAAAATTAACGTACAATATCATTCCTCTGAGAGAAAATTGGGGAGCAAAAACATGGAATTTGTTATATCCTTTTAAAAAAAAATAATAATAAACGATGAATTCTTTTATTGTTTTAGGAAAATTTTTAACCAAATGTTTTCCTGGTCTTAAATGGAATATACTTTGATCGCAAGTTTACTCCTAAATGACTGGAGTTTTGTTACTAGCTTTAGGAAAATTGACCCAACTTTTTGGCAGAAAAAAGAGGATTTGATTGAGTCAAGGTCCAATGCATTTTTCATAACAAACCAACACTTTCTAGGAAGTCAATAAGGTGACTTACCATGGATTTGAAATTATTCTACGATGACAAAAAAAAGAACGTCATCAGTATAATGTATGATCACGAAAAATTACTAGAGTCAAAAGGCAAAATTTTTGTAAAAGATAAAACTTAAAATTAAGGATAACATAAAAAAATGGAAAAAGTTTTCCTCGTTTAATTAAAGCTCCAACCGTTTACACTAGTAAATTATTTCCAAATTCCAAGCGTCAACTGTTTTTTCTGGTAGAGTAAGCCTAAAGGTAAGCAAAGTAGAACTAGTAGCAAATATAAGGAAATTTAGAAAAATATGACACGTTTCAAATTTCTCTGTATCTTTCTTTTGCCTTTGCTGCTTAGACCATGGAGTGAAGTGAAAGGCTTCAAGAACACTACCGTTTCAATGTACTGCCTATCACTGGACTTAAATTCTCTGTTTCGCATTAGTGTTTTTGTTTGTTTTCGTTAAGTTACAACAATGAAGGTTTTGATCATTTATAAGGAACAATAAACGTGTTTAATATATTGTCAGGTTTGCTGAAGTCTTTGTTCGTTTCCCTATTGACACCCAAAGTATCATAAAAGTCTTTTAAATCAATTGCTTTGTTACTGCAAAGTTGGTTTCCACAACTGTCGGCAACGGAAATAACACACATTATCAAAAATTTTAAGGTTGGGATAACATTAGATCTTTATCAAATCGTTGATCTCGTCCATAAAAAGTACCGAAAATATAAACGTATAAAGTAAAATCAGAAAGGAATTGGCTGCCGACTAGGCCAAGACTCGATCTTTTGAAAGTAATCGACAGGCACTACACCATCAATGCCTTCAGTCAAAATCACCTTGTTGTCTGAAATGTAGAACGCAATTCCATCTACAGAAAGATCAAAAGTGAAACTAAAGTGTTAGAACCTTTCAAGGACATAGCAATATGGTTAATAGTAATACAAGGGAATTTGAGTTCTATTACTAAACCTTGAAGAGCTTTCTTGATGTCGAGGAAGATCAAGACATTAACATCCCTTCTCATGCCTTTGCCAAAATCATGTCAAATTGGAGTCATGGTAAATGTGCATACGCAATTATTCAGAAACAAGAATAAGATCGATATATTACCACTTATCACTTCACCATCTGTTGGCAAGCCACAGGAAAAGTGAACATGCAGTCTATTCATACGCTTTAAGCCAGATGCTAAGATGGATTCCAAATTCTTCCTATAGGTTCCGTGCACACACACTGCCGTAACGAACATGAGAAACTATGCGAGACAGAACATTAGTGAGAAGAATATGTCCTAGTACTGTGCATTTACCTGGAGCTTCTTCTGGTGACAATATTGGTTTAAGTAACTTTTCGGATTCAACCGTCTGCACAGAAAGACATAAAACATAGGCTATAACTAGAAAGCATATTGATAAACAAAACTAGAAGAAAAGAAGCAAAATCAACGGTGTTATACAACAAGAAAAATCACTGCAAATGGAAAGGCCTCAACTTTCAACACAAGAGATGAAAGAGAAAGCAACCAAATGGTGAGGGTAAAGAGTTCTTTTACCGTGATGGAGTGGCCTTGGTTTGCCCGAATCAAGAGCTCTCCGTTCTCTTCTAAGAGGCTAAAACGCTGTTTATTGTCCCTTCTCACTGCCTGCAAGTTAACAAAAAGATCATAAGCAAACTCATCAGAATTCACTGCAATCCAAATGCTCATAGACTACAACAATAGAAGAATAGTGAAAGTGACCTCTCTGATTTCATCAACCGTGTGGGACTTCAACTGAATGTTTGCAGATGTTTTCAAATTCAGCTCAAGCAAATCTTCAACTTTAACAAAACCATCACCTCGCATGTTCAATCTCAGCTCAGTAGCCATGTGTCGCAAGATTCGCGTCCTGACAGTCCAAAAGAGAGATTCAATTTAAACCTTAAAGTCTCTACCATACACACTTTATCTACAACACTGTCAGAAATTAGTAACGATCGCACTTACAAGAGTCTTCCAAGCGCATCTATTTTATCCTTGCCTCCTCCTCCTCCTGCTCCTCCTCCTCTTCCTCTTCCTCTGCCACCGCCCTGAGGTTTCCGTCTATCATTCTCTCTCTCGTCTACTCTTCCTCTACCGCCACTACATCCATCAAAAACTCATAATCAAATCCACCAGACCAGACACCTCACTAAATAATAACCATGAGGCCTTTCTTCAGTACCTTCTGCTGGACTGAGCCAAAGAAGAGAAGGCAGGTTTACTGGAAGCATCCATGGAATGAGAAACAAGTGAAAATCTGGGGAAGATGGTGTTAAAGGAGGTTGCAAGACCAAGACGACTGAAACGCAGAAGCCGACCACTGTTATACATGGGAACCACTATCTAACTCAAATCAGTTTGATTCCATGATCCATCAATTCACAATTCGGCTCTCTATTAGTAATAAATCACTACCAATAAAATCTAATTACCAACAAAACTACTTGATTCCGATCTAACAAACAACATGAGAGAAAAACTGAATCAACTAGAACTAAATATTCCCTTGAATCAAGTAAAGCATAATCACTAACTTTTCTTCCTTCTTCTAGAACAGGTCAACAGAGATATATTGATTTGGATTTGGGCAATAGAGTGATCGTAGCCGTACGACGGAGAGAAGAGAAGCAAGCAAGAGAGAGAGAGGAGAAGCAAAGACGTGGTTTTTTGGAACCGGGTTCGCCTTATTTTTAGAATCGGTTCTGAACTTTTCTAAAAACCCAAAACCATCATTTTGTTAAAACAAAAAGTTACAATCTTTGGGGAAAATGTCGTCGTCAAACTTCACAGTGGAGTCGTTTACGGTTGATTCCGAGGAAAGGGTGAAGCTTCACACGAGAATCTTCAAACCCAGAGACGTACAAGATGGAGAAGCTAGCGACGATGGTAATCTTGTAATAGTGTTGGTCCACCCGTTCTCGCTCATGGGGGGTTGTCAGGCTCTGCTCAAGGGCATAGCTTCTCAGTTGGCATCTAAGGGTTTTTGCTCTGTCACTTTCGACACTAGAGGCGCCGGAAGATCCACCGGAAGGGCTACTCTTACTGGCTTCGCCGAGGTCAAGGATGTCGTCGCTGTTTGTCGCTGGCTTTCCAAGAACCTCCAAGTTTATAGGATCCTGCTCGTCGGTTCTTCTGCCGGTGAGGTTTCTATGCTTTTCACTTTTCAACAAAGTTTTCTCATTTTGACTCTGATTTGTCTTTCTCCTCTGCTTCGTGTTTATATGCTAATACGATCTGGTTATAAGCTTCTTACAAGTTAGCTGTAACAGTTCAATGTATGGATTCTTATGAGTTAGTGTTCAAATTGTGGGCATTGATGTCTAGTCAAATGAACATTGGAGCTGTATTTAATCTGTTAGATTTCCTTCTTTTTGTGTGAGAAACTTGCTCAGTGTATTGCTTTTGACCATTAAGTCAATTACCACGGATTGATGACAGAATGATTGGTTCTAGGTTATGCTTTGTTTGAATTTTTCCATCAAAGTTGCTAACCTCCACATTCGGGGATGGATCTCGTCTTGAGTTTGAGTCAAGATGATAAACCAGAGCCAGTATACTTGAGAATGGAATAAGAAAGTTAAATCGTCTGTAGAAAGAAGAAGATTAGCATTGTTTTTAACTTATAACAGATTTAATGTAGAGTTGTCCGGATGATTTTGGGGTAGATTGTGGTGACTTTATCAGGTGTTACAGTTTCTCTGTCTCTGGTAAAATAAAAGGAAATTCTCTTAACTACCGTGTACGAAGAGTTTATAAGTTAACTCTGTTCCGTGTTTGCGTAATGATTCTGATTGCTGTCCCTTGTAAATCTGCATAACTGCAATTGATATGGATCATTTCAGGAGTTTGGTTAAAAGACTATATAAAAGTATCAGTTTTATTGATAAACTTGCAACTTGACATGTGTCTCATGGTACGTAATTGTGCAGTAATCATGCTTCCCTTTTTGATGTGCTTATATAGCCTCTGTGATTCCCATTGTGTTAGATTTATGATTGTTTTTCCTTTAATTCTTGCTGAGCATTGAACAAAGAACTCTTCTGATGGATATATCTGAGACAAATTCGATATTCCTTGCCAACTTCTTTATATTGTAAAGGGAAAAAAAGACATGAAGTTAGTGTCTGGTGGCAGGTGCACCAATCGCAGGATCAGCAGTGGAGCAAGTAGAGCAAGTGGTGGGATATGTGAGTTTGGGATACCCATTCGGTCTATTGGCCTCGGTTCTGTTTGGAAGGCACCACAAGGCCATTCTCTCATCCCCTAAACCCAAACTCTTCGTTATGGGAACACAAGACGGTTTCACTAGCGTTAGCCAGCTCAGGAAGAAGCTGAAATCTGCAGCGGGACGCACCGAAACACACCTCATCGAAGGCGTTAGTCATTTCCAGATGGAAGGACCTGAATATGATTCTCAGATGGCCGATGTCATATGCAACTTTATTTCATCCATGTAAGATTTCATATGCAGCTTCATAATATTATCTATTGTAAGAGTTCCACTTAATTTGTACCATATCATACACAACGGAGGATGGTGATAATCTTTGCAAACATTGTATTATTGTATATTCATATGGTGTCGGATGGCAAACCACACAACGGATGCTATCAATCCCTTAAAATGACAATGGGCTATCCGGAAGAAAAGAAAAAAAAGGAAAATACTATTAATTTATGCCAACAAAAATTGAAGAGGAATTTCCTTTTTACCTTTTTCTGTGAACAAAACTGATCTTGCAAGAAATAAACAAAACCTACGGATTTTTTCTCTTTAAACACTTAATCAGAATGTAAAAGAATTCAATTGTTTTCTCACATATCCTCACAACAGAAGCTGCTTTATTAATGGTTCGTTTGAAAATATGGGACGCCCGCACCATATGGAACGTTTGCAACTTTGCAAGGAGGTTATCGTAGCCAAACCCAAACACATCATTGAGGATTCATAACAGATGATGATTCTCATAAAATATTTTCAATTAATCTCAGATTTTCGTAAATGAACAACATCTAAATAAAACAGTGAGTTAAATAAAGCGATTATATAAATAATCAAAGTAAACAAACAACATGTACGAAAAACTCCGAGATAACATTTTAGAATCTAAGAACAAAAAACATGAGACTGGGAAGTTAGTTCCGGAGGCCAACCCCAAAGTGAAACCTTCCGTTGTTTTCATCGTTGAAGGCATATTCGAGGCGTAGCGGTCCCAACGGAGAATCAACACGCACCCCAAAACCATACCCGTAACCACTTCCGGGCTTCAGCCTAGCCTGCGCAGGATTACCTAAAGGGCAGAAAATAACAAAGATGACGGTCACTTGCAAGATTCCTAAAGCTTATACAAGCATATGGAAAAAAAGCGAAAGCCTAGTCTGTACCTGGGACGGTGTGTCCTGATCTCAGATCAGTACCATAATCCGCAAAAAGGACGCCCTCAACCGGTCCTCTCTGCACAAAAGGGCAAGAATGAGAGTCTTAATACTCACACGATTGGGAAAATCTTAGGAATGTCTGAGAAAAGTCTCACCATTGGGAAAGAGACCTCTCCCGAGCCAACTACATATGATCGACCAGATCCTACGGCGCCCTCTTCGTAACCTCTTACGCTGTTTGTTCCACCGATGGCGAATGCTTCATGAGGTGAAAAGTTTCCTACCACATGTCCACCAGACAGACTACAAACATGAAGAAGGTAAGATACGCTAATATACAACTTGAAAATGGTGATTAGAATCCTAAAAGGCGAAAAAGGCTTGAAGAAAATTTTATGCAGTAAGGAGGTTAGCATACCTAAATAGAAAACGAGCTGGTCCAATGTGTATGCCTTTCCTGGTACGAGCATTCACTCGATTGAAAAATAACCATTCGGGCAAAACAGGAAGCCCTTGTTCCATGTTAAACGCAAACTGGTATAGAAACACAATAGAGTTAGGCATATATAAAACAAGAGGAAGATGTAGTTACCAACAGAGGATTAAGACTGACCATCGTTGATCCATGGTCACCAGAACCAGTATAAATGCTTTCAAACTTGGCTAGCAATGTATCATCATGGGTCTTACCACTAGACGAGCAAACATAAAAATAACATGTATCAAATTCAGATGGCCAAATACAGAAATGGTAGAAACAGTGAGCAAACCCAAAGACATTTTATTCTTTGGAAAATATATACCTTGCGGTCAGAGGGCTACTGTAGAAGTCCTTAATGATAGGGTTTCCTTTTTCATCACGAGCACCAGCATGCTGGAACATTAATATTAAAACGAAAATGGGAGTAAGGTAAACACAGAACAGTGTACAAGATCCAGTGCAGGCAGAACTTATGGTGGTGCGTGTTGATTGTGTTCCACAGAAACTTGAAAATATTGGGAACAGTATATACCTGAAATACAAGTCCAGCAGTACCGCTCCACTTTGGCCTGAATGGCCGACTGTATTCAATACCTGCTGTAACCCGACCAATTGTTAGATTGCAATTGTCCGGTTGATTGCCGTGAACAAGATTCCCCGGTGTTCTTGAATTCTAACACAATAGGAAGCTACTTAGTATAATAGTCAATTTAACATTTCCATTCAGATAAACAAAAGAACCAGAGCTCGTAAAGGTTTTACCTGAACCATAATAGATCTGGAGGTCCTCTTATCGTCTCCTTCAATCCATGGATCAGTGTAGTTTATACGAAATATGGAGTCAATTTGACCCCTCTCTAGGGAAACGTTAAGCTTCTGGTTTCTTCCAAATATATTACGGTGGGAATAAGCGAAGCTGCATGAAATACTTGCTTCAGCTTGGGCCACAGCAATTTCAATGAAGCGTCGCAAATAGTATATACAATTTTTTTGCTATAAATGACAGCAACGTCACATGATTTTACCTTCCAATTAGTCCTGATAGGGGGCCACTCGTGATTCTACAAATATGAAATGAACAAACTTTATCGTCAAGCTACCAAAGGAAAAAGTGAAACGCAATATGTAGTTAAAAACTCAAACGTACCCACTAGATATACCACCACCAGCAGAGAAGCCTCCACTAGGACGCTCGACACAGTTCATGATCAAATCAACCTTCCCACTATCTACCATTTCCAAGGAAAAAAACAAGGGAGAGTAGAAAAGCTTAAGCAATAATACACGTTTAAAACTTATTTTTTTGTGCCTGATGGATAAGTAAAGGCATTTACTTTCTCCACTCATGCTACTTCACCTTAACCACAAAGCGAAACTTAAAGCATTAGCTGAAAACCGAGGAATACATTCACTCACCTCCTGCAGGTTGAGGAATAATACTAACATCTTCCATGATTCCCATGGCTAGCACAGTATCTACATCCCTCTTCCCTTGAAGCATGCTGTAGACCTATAGCGATCAAAAGCAAGATTAGACCAGATCTATATGTAGAGGTCCAAAGCATCTTAAAGGCCCAGGCATAAAAACTTTTAGGCCAAAATTTTGGAAGAACCTTTCAGTTTTGGTCAACTGACGAATTCAATTAAAATATAGTACCATAGAGAGTGATCAAACATAATACTACAAAATAGGATTTCTAAAGGAATCCATGAATAGATAAATGATGCCATCAGACGTGGTTTCTAACACCCCAGGTAAACTATGATGTTTGAGTTACCGGCTTATCTATACATCTAAGCTGAGAGAGTCCAAAAAATACCTGTCCCTTCTTTGTTGTAAGCTGCCGTAGTATTGTCTCGACCCTTGTCTTCCCTTTAGTTGGTTCGCCACTAAAGATAGAAGACACGACTATCAAATGAAAATCCTAATGTAATAGTTGAAATAAAAGGAAGCTGGCAGTGCCATCCAGAATCACCGACAATTCAAACTAATATCATTTTCATGAAAAAAAAGGGAGGGATTGTTACCAACTTACGTCTTACGATCAAGGAATCGGATAGATATGTTGTTAACCTCTGCCTCAGCAACTTGAAGCCGTATTATGCCTCCAGAAAGCGTGTCAATATCTGAAACCTGCAATGGTAGACATCAGAATGACAATTATTAAGAACACTAAAGTAAGCGATTGATTCGAGGATGTAAAAATAGTTATGGTGTACAAAGAATTTTTACAATTCCAAAAAGACCACGCTCCATGTACCAGCCATTGATGGATGTGATAGCTTCCTCCAATCTCTTGATATTGATCACTTTCCCTACAAAACTTCACACAACAATTTACTAACAATTACCTTAGCCAATTAAACAATTAGTCTTAATACATTTACATGTAAAACTGAGAGCAACTTCAGATGAAAGCCATATGCTCTGGTTTATAGCAGTAACATGTCTGGGATTATAATTAGCGAAGCATGAAAACATTTTGTTTATACTACCTACCCATATTCTATCTTCTCCATTCAATGCGAAAACACACATTTCACATCATGTGATATAAAAAAGTTCTGTCAGGTTCCAGTGTCATGAATCCACTTTATCCTCAAAGAGATAGATGAACTGAATCGTATGTACATTATAGTAGAAGAAGAAAAAAAAAACCCAAGTTAGAGGAAGCGTACCAAATCCATCTTGGAAAGATTCCTGTATGAACTTGGAAGGAAGAACATTTGCGTTTTCACAGACTAACCCATGAAATTCTTGGTTTGGTTCTACCTTGTGGCAAGAAAATGAGAATTATTTGTAGCCCAAAACATAAAAGAGAGACCTTTTTTCCTCGAAATCAGTTGGAAAAGAGTAATCAAGAATATATATACCTGAAACATCAACCGTATCCCGTCGCGTGTATCAACAGCAACAGGGGTACAAGAGCAGAAGTAGCCACTCTCTATAATCCTATGTACATCCTCCTGTACCTCGCGAATGGTTAGTGCTGAATTGGCTCGGCAAGCCTTCAATGCAGCCAATGCCTCCATTTCCAAATCCTTCCTCTCGAGCTCCTCTCCGTCCTTGGTTCTTACTAACACCTCGCTAATCAGAACTCGCTCCTCCGCGTTCCGACTCACCGAGTGACCCTTCTGAAGCTGCTGCTGCATTACATCCTTCCCCTCCACGGACTGAGTCGACTCGCTAGGCCTATTTAGAGACAACGAGGCGCAGCAAAGCAGTGGCGAGTATATTCCGGTGGTCGTCTCGTCGTGCCCGACTCCCGAGTCAGAGCAGATGGATTGAGTAGATTGGATAAGCGAGAGTGAAGCTGAGGAGAGTAGCGGAGACTTGCCAACCATAAGCTGAGTGATTGAATTGAGCATCTGAGCCGGTGAGTTGGGACGACGAACCGGTCGAGTCTGGGTTGAACGTGGAGGGGTGTGGCGAGTCTTGAGAGATTCAAGCATTCGAGAGAGTGAGAGACGAGTGTTTGAGAGCTGAGAGGCTAAGGTTTTAGAGCAGGATTGGAGATTGGCGAGGAAAGAGTGCTCGTGAGGAGATGAATTGATTCTGATGGAAGACGAAGAGAAGTGAACATCATCGTGTCCATGCATCGTAATCGTACTCGGCGCGCGAAATTGAGGAAATGTGGGGAAAAAGAAGAAGAAGAACTAGGGTTTTTGATTCCGAGTAGAACGAAGAAGGAGAAGATGATTTTGCTAATATTTTTCTTTTTCTTTTTTTTAGCAGCCTGCCCGTTTCGAAATTGACCCGACCCGTATCCGTACTTAATTTCCCGTTTTGTTTCGGATTCTGTTCAAATTAATTATTTGTTCGGAACTATTTTATTTTATTTTAACAGATACGAAAAAGAATAAGTATACTATAAGATGTAGAATTATTAATTTTATAATTATTGAAAAGTCTATCATGGTTATTATTTATCAAAACCAGGCAATTTTCAAAAGCAATGTTGGAAAATACATTTGTATATGTATTACATTTTTAAACTAATTATTTATAATAATGTTGTATCTAAATCAGTGGAACAGTTCGTTAGTCTACTAGACAATTTTGCTAGATCACTAGTTAACGTTTTTTTTATCCGACACCTTCCAAAAATATTCCTTATTAGGAGTGTTTATTACTAAGGGTTTGATGGGTTCATCCGCTATCACTTACAAACGTAAACGTAGCGAGTGATAGCGGTTGGTGACGGTCAATAACAATCATAAAAATCGTTGTGTACTACTTTATACCGCTTTGTACCGCAAAAAATCAAAAGCTGCTTTTCGCCAGCGTTTACAGTTGCAGGCGGTTGTGAATGGGTAACAAAAAAAAATAAAAAAACAAAAATTTATTAAAAAATTAATTTAAAAATCATTTAAAATATAAAAAATCTA
>KE156037.1:264780-278999 GCA_000411075.1 Sisymbrium irio
CTATTACATCCGCTAGTCAACCAGTCATAATTATCCCGCAAATGTAACAGTTTTAAACCGTTACACCAATTATACAAAACGCTTAATAATGTTTAAAACCGCAATCGCCCACTTCCGCAAACTCCCGCAACCGCACCCGCTGCGTTTGAACCAGTCAGACCCTAAATTTACTATTAATTCACAAATTTGGAGTGCACTTGCTTGCTTAGCAAAAATACGGTTACCAATCACCAATATATACAAATCTGCAGTTTAATTCCGCGCGCCAATGGTGTTACAAAAGATTAAAAAAAACCGCGCCAATTTTCTTCAGTGGCTAACCTCTTCTACAAATGGGGAAGCCTAAATGGGTTCCAACAAGTGAAACTTCCCTTTCTAAGAACGTTGTAGAGTAATATATTCATCAAACAAACCTCTTTAACCTACGTCTTAATTTTGAACTTGCATTTCTTACATTAGCGCTATCTTAAGCCATAGAGAAATTGACGGTGGATGATGGTGGAGTTTTCCTAGATATATGAAGACAAATGGTTGAAAATCACCCATCACTAAGTCTTAGCCACTAAAACATATATTCCAAATATAGTTTTATGTGTTTGCACTAACCAAGGCAAGACCGTACAGAGACAAAATAAAAAACGAAAGATGAAAAGAAAAGCAGTTGCTAAATGATTTTATTCTTTGTCGGTAAGAAGAGTGTGGTCAGGTGAGAGATATGGAGAGAGTCGCGGTGAAAGCAAAGCGGAAAGAACTAGGGATATCATGCATGCTTAACACGGAGGTTGGTGCAGTCCTTGCCGTCATTCGTAGACCCATCGCAGAAAGTTACCTTTCTCCCCAAGAAACAGACCATTGTGATTCATCAGTCCAACAATCTTTGAAATCTCTCAGAGCACTTATCTTCAATCCTCAGCAGGAATGGCGCACCATCGATCCTTCGGTTTACCTCTCTCCTTTCCTTGAAGTCATTCAAAGCGATGAGATCCCGGCAAGTGCCACAGCAGTCGCGTTGTCCTCAATCTTGAAGATCCTTAAAATCGAGATTTTCGATGAGAAAACTCCTGGTGCTAAAGATGGTATGAACTCCATTGTATCCGGGATCACCAGTTGTCGTTTGGAGAAGACAGATTCGATATCCGAAGACGCCGTGATGATGAGGATTCTTCAAGTTTTAACCGGAATCATGAAACATCCAGCCTCGGTTAGTTTTTCTTCTGCTTTTACTTTTAAACTTTGAAAGTGTTTTTCTCTTTTAAAATCCTCAACGTAAAAGCAGCATTCGAAAAAACTAGACGTTAAACCAACAATTATCTAATAAGTTGTGAATTAAACAGGAACTATTAGAAGATCAAGCGATTTGCACAATCGTCAATACATGTTTTCAAGTGGTACAACAATCTGCTGGTAGAGGAGATCTGCTCCAACGAAATGGAAGATACACAATGCACGAGCTGATTCAGATCATTTTCTCTAGGTTACCCGATTTTGAGGTCAGAGGAGACGAAGGTGGTGAGGATTCAGAATCTGACACGGACGAAATAGACATGAGCGGTGGATATGGGATCCGTTGTTGCATTGATATTTTTCACTTCTTATGTTCGTTGCTCAATGTTGTTGAGGTTGTCGAGAACTCGGAAGGGACAAGCGTTCACACCGCGGACGAAGATGTGCAAATTTTTGCTTTGGTTTTAATCAATAGCGCGATTGAGTTAAGCGGTGATGCCATCGGACAACATCCAAAGCTTCTTCGGATGGTTCAAGACGATCTGTTTCACCATTTGATCCATTACGGAGCTTCTTCAAGCCCTCTTGTGCTCTCTATGATCTCTAGTTGTATCCTAAATATATATCACTTCCTCCGCAAGTAAGTCCTCTGTTATTTTTCTTACATGTAAACTTAAATTCTGAAGTTGGTGGTTATCTTCTTTTTTTTTTTTTTTGCTTTCTCGTCTTAGTCTGATAATGTCTTATTGGTTTTTTTTTTAGGTTTGTGAGGCTACAACTTGAAGCTTTCTTCTCCTTCGTATTGCTTAAAGTTACAGCATTCACAGGCTTCCTTCAGTTACAAGAAGTTGCTCTTGAAGGGCTAATCAACTTCTGTCGACAACCCGCGTTCATAGTTGAAGCATATGTGAACTACGACTGTGATCCGATTTGTAGAAGTGTTTTCGAAGAGACCGGGAAAGTTCTCTGCAGGCATACCTTCCCTACCTCTGGTCCTTTAACCTCTCTGCAAATCCAAGCGTTTGAAGGTCTTGTGATCTTGATTCACAACATCGCTGACAATATGGATAGAGAGGAAGATGAGGGTGGTGATGAAGAAGAATCCAATGCTACTAAGCCAAGCCCCGTTGAGATTCATGAGTACATACCCTTTTGGTTAGAGAAGCCAAAAGAGGATTTCGAGACGTGGGTGGATCATATAAGAGTGAGGAAAGCACAGAAGAGGAAGCTAGCGATCGCTGCGAATCATTTCAACAGAGATGAGAAAAAGGGTTTGGAGTATTTGAAGTATAACCACTTAGTCTCAGATCCTCCTGATCCAATGGCATTAGCTTCATTTTTCAGATTTACACCAGGTTTGGATAAGACAATGATAGGAGATTACCTTGGAGATCCTGATGAATTGCATCTCAGTGTTCTTAAAAGCTTTACACATACATTCGAGTTCACGGGCATGAATCTTGATACCGCTTTGAGGACATTCCTCGAGTCATTTCGGTTACCAGGAGAGTCTCAAAAAATTGAACGTATGATTGAAGCTTTCTCTGAGAGATTCTATGAGCAACAGTCTTCTGAGATCTTTGCAAGCAAAGATACTGTTCATATTCTGTGCTACTCGCTTATAATGCTCAACACGGATCAACATAATCCTCAGGTTAAGAAGAAAATGACAGAAGATGAGTTTATCCGCAACAACCGAGCAATCAACGCGGGAAAAGATCTTCCAAGAGAATACCTTTCAGAGCTTTTCCAATCCATTTCAACAAACGCATTCGCTTTGTCGACACATTCAGGTCCAGTGGAGATGAATCCAAACAGATGGATTGAGCTGATGAACAGAACAAAGACGACACAACCTTTCAGTCTCTGCCAGTTTGATCGGAGAATAGGAAGGGATATGTTTGCAACCATTGCAGGTCCATCCATAGCAGCTGTTTCCGCATTCTTTGAGCATTCAGATGATGATGAAGTGCTTCATGAATGTGTTGATGCTTTGATCTCTATCGCTAGAGTTGCACAATACGGTCTTGAAGACATTCTTGATGAATTAATCGCTTCTTTTTGTAAATTCACAACGCTCTTAAACCCTTACACCACACCCGAAGAGACTCTGTTCGCGTTTAGTCACGATATGAAACCGAGAATGGCTACCCTTGCAGTTTTTACGCTCGCGAACAACTTTGGTGATTCTATTAGAGGAGGGTGGAGGAACATTGTGGATTGTCTCTTGAAACTCAGAAAGCTTCAGCTTCTTCCACAGTCTGCCATTGAGTTTGAGACAACAGATGAAGAAACCTTAAACAATGCTGGATCAGAACCTGACCTAAACATTCTTGCGAGCCAAGAAACGAAAATTAACCGAAAACAAGGTTCTAGTCTGATGGGTAGGTTCTCACACTTCTTGGCATTAGACAGCGTTGAAGAATCTGTGGCTCTTGGAATGAGTGAGTTTGAACAAAATCTTAAAGTCATAAAACAATGCAGAATCGGTCAAATATTCAGCAAAAGCTCAGTGTTGCCAGATGTTGCGGTGCTTAATCTAGGCCGTTCGCTAATCTACGCAGCTGCGGGGAAAGGACAAAAGTTTAGCACAGCGATAGAAGAAGAAGAGACGGTCAAATTTTGCTGGGACTTGATCATAGCCGTTGCCTTATCTAACATCCACCGGTTCAGCGTCTTCTGGCCAAGTTATCATGAATACCTACTCAACGTCGCAAACTTCCCGCTCTTTTCTCCCATTCCATTTGTTGAAAAAGGCATCCCGGGTTTGTTCAAGGTCTGCATCAAGATTCTGGCTTCTCAACTTCAAGATCAGCTACCAGAAGAGCTGATATTCAGGTCTATAACGATAATGTGGAAGATAGATAAAGAAATCATCGAAACATGTTACGACACAATAACAGAGTTTGTCAGCAAGATCATTACAGATCACTCTGCTAATCTGCACACTCAAATTGGGTGGAAAAGCGTTCTACAGCTACTTTCTTTGTGTGGAAGACATCCAGAAACCAAAGAGCAAGCCGTGGATGCACTCATCGGTCTAATGTCGACCAACGCCTCCCATCTCTCACAATCAAGTTACGCTTATTGCATCGATTGCTCCTTTAGTTTTGTCGCCTTAAGAAACAGTTCTGTTGAGAAGAACTTGAGGATATTGGATCTCATGACAGATTCAGTTACAATGCTGGTACAATGGTATAAAACCGCTTCTACGGAGACGGTAAATAACTACAGCATGGCAAGCAACACGAGCAGTTCATCCGCGGAAGAAAACAGCTTGAGAGGGGTTAACTTTGTTCATCATCTTTTCCTCAAACTCTCCGAGGCTTTTCGAAAAACGACACTAGCACGCCGGGAAGAGATAAGGAACAGAGCAGTGACGTCACTGGAGAAAAGTTTCATCATGGCCCATGAGGATCTTGGATTCACGCCGTCCGGGTGTATCTACTGTATCGACCATGTTGTGTTCCCAACAATCGATGACTTGCACGAGAAGCTTCTAGACTATTCTAGGCGCGAAAACGCGGAAAGAGAGATGAGAAGCATGGAAGGGACATTGAAGATAGCGATGAAAATGCTCAAGAACGTCTTCTTGCATTACCTGGAACAGATTGTAGGGAGTGCTGAGTTTAGAACCTTCTGGTTAGGAGTGTTGAGGAGAATGGATACGTGCATGAAGGCGGATTTGGGAGAGTATGGAGACAACAAACTACAAGAGGTCGTGCCTGAACTTTTGACCATAATGATTGGTACGATGAAGGAGAAAGAGATTTTGGTTCAGAAGGAAGACGACGATCTTTGGGAGATCACTTATATTCAGATTCAGTGGATTGCCCCTTCGCTAAAGGATGAGTTATTTCCTGATGAGGAGATTTAGTTAATCGATGCACTCACTAGTCAAAAAGAAAGAAAAAAAAAGTTAGTTAATGCAATTTAAATTAGATGATACGGACATGTCATACTTTCTATACAATCCCACTTCTTCTGGTCTGATTTGATTCACATAAATATGATAAACACATGTTCAAAGTTTATCATCAACCCACTCTATTTATTTTTTTTCTCCTTTTTAGTGGATATTCCACAACAGTAAATAATTTATTCAATAAAACTAAAAATTCTGTAAATGTAATTTGAAAGAATTAAAAAAGGACTTTTCTCAACCACACTCGTGCAACACGTCAGCTATTTTTACATAATTTGTTTTTTTTACTATTTTGTCTTTCTAAATTCTATTTACGAATTTTGTTGCGTTATATGTTTTTATGTTTTTATGAAATATATTAGACATATATACTTTTTTCTTAAGATGGACTACAACATTTGTAACAAATGATCATAAGTAATTTTACACTCAGTTTTGAAAGATGTATTTATCGAAATACGTACTGGCACTGTATATTTTTAGCGAGATATTGTAGATACCGAATCAAGTGCTGTATAGATAAGACTAGCAGATTTATGCCAAAAAAAGACGGACCCTATTTACTCATCACGTTGAATACATCATCTCCCACTTTCTTTGCCATCCATCTATATATAGACAGCCATACTCTCCAATTCTCTACAAACAACTGAAAATATAGAAAAGTAAAAGAGAAAGATTTTACCTCTTGCTTGCGTGTGTGTATATTCATATACAATTGTTTTCTTTTTGTTACCATGGAGAGTGATAGAACAAGCTCCTCCTCGTCACCAAAGGGTCGGGGAGTAAATTTCTCGGGCCCTAGAAGCTTTGCTGTTAAATTTAGATCGAAATGTAAAGAAACCTTCTTTCCTGATGATCCATTTAAACCGATATCGCAAGAGCCAAACGGTTTGATTAAAACAAAAAAGACATTGGAGTATTTTGTTCCAATCTTTGAATGGCTCCCAAAATACAATCTGCAAAAGCTAAGGTACGATTTGCTTGCGGGAATAACCATCACCAGCCTTGCCGTCCCGCAGGGTATCAGTTACGCTAATCTCGCCAGTATCCCTCCCATCATTGGCCTATGTGAGATATCCCTTCCTTTTTCTTTTTAATTAGTATGCAATATATATCTTGATTTTATTAATTGCATCCTATGAATATCATTAAGAAATATAAAAGCTAGACTTGGTAAAATTAAAAAACGGAAAACTTTTGTTTCCCAAAGTGATTTCGCATAAAGGTCTAATGTTTTTTTTGCACAAAAATAATTGTAAACTAAGTTGGAAAATCGCATACATGTTGAACAGCAGGGGGCTATGACCTGGCTGATTGTGTTATTTGGTCCTTGTAAAGCAAGTTAAACCAGGTCTCATTTCAGAACCAGGGTCTAGTTAAAATTTTCAGGGGGCCAAGCTGTCAATTTCGGACTGGCTCAATTCTGGAATTACCCCAGCAGCTTAAATAGAATGTAACTGGACCACGTTTTAGTCATGGACTTTCACTTTGATAGTAGATTAGTTCATTTAAGGCTATAGAACATAATTGTGTTCTGCAAATTTGATTTAACTGTCTATATGAATTCTCCGTGCCGTCATGCCACTATGGTAACCAATAACTTTTATTCTTCTCCATAATTAAAAAAAGTATGTATATATATATTTTAATTAATAGTGAATCTGATTCTCAATATACAGCAGCCACTTTGAGTTAATTTGATTTTTCAAGAGTGCCGTTTCATCTTCTGAAACGACTAATATAAAAATATGACTTAAATATAAAAGTAAAAATGATAAATAAAAAGTGCTTTTCTTACACAAATCATTTATGAAACTTCCTCTAAATATACATACATCTATGTATATAGTCATACAGCTGAAAAATGAAATCCAAACCATATTCCATATATCTAGGAGGATTCTAGATAAAAGTTGCGCTGTTTTCTTGTGTAACTAAAATTGGTACAGGAACATCAGACAAACAAAATCATTAATGAGATAATTAACTTCAATTCATAACCTAAAATAGAAATGATATTGGTAATACGTACGCTGTCCATAAATTATTGACACATTAGGTGTTGCCCGACTCGATCGACTTGTCTCAATTTATTTCTCTTACTAATTTATTCTTTGTAATACTAAAATCGCTCCAGTTGATATTTATTGAACACATATCTAATAATTTCATTTTTGGTCCTTTTTAAAAATGATGGCAATTCAGATTCAAGTTTTGTGCCGCCATTTGTGTACGCCGTGTTAGGGAGTTCGAACACTCTCGCGGTGGGGACAGTCGCAGCATGCTCTTTGCTGATCTCTGAGACATTCGGTGAGGATATGTTGAAAAAGGATCCTAACCTGTACCTTCATTTGATCTTCACCTCCACGTTCATCACCGGTGTGTTCCAATTTGCTTTGGGCTTCTTCAGGTTTGTATTTTTCCTTAATCTAGAAACAAACAATATCTTATCTCGTTTTTCGTTTAATCAATTAATAATTAATGTCATGGTGGAAATTCTTACTATAATAGTATTAAACATGATCGAGTGGCTTTTCTCTATCTTTATTACGTTAAAAAAGCTAATTAGCTTTTAGTTACTTGTGTAGTATTAATTAACGCATGCATGTATATAGGTTGGGGATATTGGTGGATTTCTTGTCACATTCGACCATAACGGGCTTCATGGGAGGCACAGCTATCATCATTCTACTCCAACAGCTTAAGGGCGTCTTTGGTATAGTCCACTTTACGCACAAAACCGACGTCGTTTCAGTTCTCCACGCACTCTTCGCCCACCGTGATGAGGTTTCATTTTCAAGTCTTTTTTCTTAAGTAAAAAATATTTATTAAGGCTGCGGTGGCTAATTATATTATCCTGGGGGGGGTGTTACTTGGTGCAGTGGAAGTGGCAAAGTGCACTCGCGGGGATTTGCTTTCTTATTTTCCTCCAATCTACTCGATACATCGTATACTTTCTTCTCTTCTTTGTTTCAATTATTTAAATGCTTTATCCGCTTATTTGAGACAAAATCATTGGACCCTCACAAGCTCCACTATTCTTTCTTTTTTTCCTTCTTGTTATCATTCCTCAGTTTTTTCCATACTCAGTTTTGACTTTGAATTTTTAGAAAGGAAAATAATAATAATTTGAATAATTTATGTTTACCATAAAGGCCTAGTTTCCCTTATTTCTCCACATGCTAATCCTTTTTATTGATATATATATTTGGATTGAAAAAAATCAACTGTCTCATGTACATCACAAGAATATAATTCGTTCGTCACTATTGCAGAAGAAGATAAAACCAAAGCTTTTTTGGGTATCAGCAATGGGTCCAATGGTGGTCGTCCTTGTGGGCTGCCTAGTTGCTTATTTGGTGAAAGGAACTGAACACGGGATCCAAACTGTGAGCAGTTTATTTGTTTTACTAGAATTTCTAGCTATGGATTCATATATACTACACTTAATACTTACAAACACATACATGCATACATACATAAACAATTAAGCGAACTAGTTATATGACTTACTTCAGCAATTAACTAGGGTTTCTATTAATAGTATGTTTGTGTGCATACAGGTTGGGCCTTTAAAGAAAGGACTAAACCCTCCTTCTATTCAATATTTGATCTTCGATGCCAAGTATCTACCGTTGGTTATTAAGGCCGGAATCGTCACTGGGCTGATCGCTATGGCTGTAAATATCTATTTTTCACAATTTGTTCTTTACCTGATATTTGACTTTAGCTATGTGTGTGTGTGTGTGTGTATCATTTTACAAGAAGATGAATGGTTAATTTAATTACAGGAAGGGATAGCAATCGGAAGAAGCTTTGCTGTAATGAAGAACGAACAAACGGACGGGAACAAAGAGATGATAGCATTTGGTCTTATGAACATAATTGGCTCCTTTACTTCTTGCTACTTGACAACGGGTAAATAATTTTCACACAACTAAATTAACACTTTTATCGATCGGAGCTATGCATTGGTTTCAACTTCAATTAATGTTCGTTTGCGTCTGCGTTTGTGTTTCTGTATATATTTGCTTTTATGTTTACGTACCGTGTATGTTTTCCCAAGGGGGCTCACAACTTTTAGGACCTTAGGTGAACACAGACGCTAACACAAAAGACTGTTTCTGATTTCCGATTTCGTTAGGCGTTTTTCGTTATAATTTACAAAATTAATTTCAAAATTTTGAAAATATTTTATAGGTGAGTTCCTTTGATTCATGTAAACTGTAAACATAAACACATATAATCAAGTTTTTACACGCGAAAATGTATAGTTGTAATGCTAAATCATAAAGGAAATTTTCAGGACCATTTTCAAAGACAGCAGTGAACTACAACGCGGGGACAAAGACACCAATGTCGAACGTAGTGATGGGTATTTGCATGATGCTTGTGCTTCTCTTCCTTGCGCCTCTATTCAGCTACACACCACTGGTTGGTCTCTCAGCCATCATTATGTCAGCCATGTTGGGCCTCATCGACTACGAGGAGATGTACCATCTCTTCAAGGTTGACAAGTTTGACTTCCTTGTCTGTATGTCTGCTTTCTTCGGTGTTTCCTTCCTCAGCATGGATTACGGCCTCATCATCTCCGTTGGGTTTTCCGTCGTAAGAGCGTTGTTATACGTTGCACGGCCCTCGACTTGTAAACTGGGAAGAATACCAAACTCGGTTATGTTTCGAGACATAGAACAATACCCTGCCGCCGAGGAGATGCTTGGTTATGTCATTCTTCAACTGGGCTCTCCTATCTTTTTTGCCAACAGTACTTACGTCCGCGAAAGGATTTTGCGGTGGATTCGCGATGAGCCTGAAGGAGTCGAGTTTCTTCTCCTCGATCTCTCAGGTGATTTTAATTTATTTCTTCCTGTCTACAAGGACTTCACTTGATAAATTTGTCTACAAATATATTTTTTTCGATTTTATTTGCTAATTAATATTGTTGTCTCATAGGTGTTTCAAGCGTTGACATGACCGGGATGGAAACACTACTCGAAGTCCGGAGAATCCTTGTATCAAAAGGCATCAAGGTTTATATAGATATACCCTTCACTTGTTAAAACGTCCTTTTAATATATATTTAAGGGAAAAAAAAACTCAAAAAGATCATACTTTTGGTTGCAGATGGTGATTATAAATCCAAGGTTTGAAGTATTAGAAAAGATGATGTTATCGCATTTCGTTGAGAAGATAGGAAAGGAGTATGTCTTCTTATCCATAGACGATGCGGTTCAAGCATGCCGATTTAATCTTTCCACCACGAAACCCGAACCGTGAACTTAGTTACTAGTGGAAGTCTGTAATAAGATTAATGCGTATATTTTGGACTAATGTAGTGTGCTCAAATGAACAATAACTAGTTCAACTAGACCACTATATATGATCCAATTTGTAACATAAAGAAATCGAGAGAGATAAAATAATAGAGAAATGGAAATTTCGGTGTGATCAACTTAAACTAAAAAACCACTGAATAAAGTCTCATATATGCATCAATATTCAAAACATTAAGTTTAACATCATTTGACTAACATGCCATCTTAACCACCTAAACATACTCATAGACCGGTTAGGTGTGACCTAAACACTAATGAAGGAAGAAGACAAACATAAAAGACTTGTTTATGCAACCCACCTTTAGGGAAGACAAAATAAGATTTTATTTGCAAATGTCACTCAACTTAACATTCTCATAAAAAACAGTATGTTCATCCTCTAAGATGCATACTTGGTTCTTTTTTCTTTTAAGTTTTGTAAATATATATATCACATTTAATCAGAGGACCATATAATAATTAATTTTTCAATAATGTGGTATATAAACAAGACAAGTCTTGAAAAAAAGACAAAACCAAAGTCTCCAAAAACGAAAAGTCTCCCGAATAAATAAACCAAAAACAAAAACAGAGAAATCTGCCAAAAAAAGAGTTTCTGTGAAGATGAAGATATCTCTCTTGCTTGTCTCAATCCTCGTCCTCTTGCCTCTCTCGCTACAGGATCCGAGTACGGAAGTGAAAGCACCAACTCGTGCTCACGCAGAACTCACGAGCCATGGTTTTCCGATAGGGCTGCTCCCTCTATCCGTGAAGGACTACTACATCAACAAGACCTCCGGCGACTTCTCCCTTTTCCTCCACGGGACATGCAAAATCACGCTTCCTCCTGACAACTACCTCGCCACTTACTCCAACAAAGTAACGGGTCGGATCACCCAGGGTAAGATCGCTGAGCTCCGAGGGATTCGGGTCAGGGCTTTTTTCCAGTGGTGGTCCATCACCGGGATTCGTTCCTCCGGGGATAATCTTGTGTTTGAGGTCGGTGCCGTAACCGCCAAATACCCTTCCAAGAATTTCGTCGAGACTCTCGATTGCCAAGGAAAACGATCTTCTTCTTGACTCCAATTCTGGAGGTAAAAGCTTTCAACTTTCTTTCTTAATTCTCATCAAAGGTTATGACTTTATTCTATGAATGATTCAGGATATTCAAAGTGAGTTGGGATCTTTAGCTTGTCACTGATTTTGGAGATTCTTTGACTTTTTCCTCTGATTGCCTCAAGGAAATTACTCTGCTTGGTGTCAATATCGTAGGTGTAGTATATGTTCTTTGAGATGTTTAGAGATTTGTCAGTTTTATCTATTCCACTGATTATATGGGATTGGACATGGACGCAGTAATAGTCTAGTTGCAATGTAGTCAAATGTTGGATCTTTGTAACCTTTTGTTGGTTATATTGGGCATTGTGGTCTTATTGCTTCTCTCCGTTCTCCTGCACGCATTTACCGCCATATATTGAGAGTCAAATATAGTCTTTTATGTTTTGTTTGTTTGGCTTTTGCCTGCTTTTGACTGATCTTTTAATAGGTTAACCTTTCATGGCCAACTATAACAGTGAACAAATCTTAGTTGGTCATCAACGTCAATGGACTGTATTGATTCAGCGATGCCTTTGTACTCATTGCTTAAGTTAAATATATAAAGGTTTTCTTAGACCATGATGTTCACGACCTTGTTCCGAACCTAAGTATTTAAGTAGATAGCTTTCACTAGGTCTCAACATTTCAGCGCTTTTTTTTTCATTTGGTTGTTAACGAGTAGCTTTCGTCTACATTGCATGCAGATCTGTGAAGCCAGGAGCAACAAGTGAAAGTTGATTTGTAATATATCTATCTCCATCCGTTAAATAAAAGCTTGTAATGTAAAACCGCTTCTAGACCACGACTATATTCTTGTTTTCTCTGCATACTAAAGGGCTTGATGGAGGCTTGTAAGTTGTGAACCACATTTGGGTCAATATGTGACATGGGACTTAAAAAAACAAGTACGATCCGTCTTGTTGCTTGGCCTCCTGTCTCTCATTTACTTCAATTCATTATGTTCTCATATCAGAAAAATGTCATCAAGAAACGCAGCTGCAAGATAGTTGGTTCATTGTTTGTATTATTATGTCCACTAATATCTTGATATTCATATTACCTCCTCATGTAACCCTGATCATTAGATTGTTCATTTGTATATCTTATAAGATCAATAGAGACAAACGGCATCGATGCATAGTGTTTGCTTCTTTGAGACACTCGGTTTCCTGTATACCAAAGAAAAAATGGCACTATTTTCACATTTTGCGCAAGTCTTCCCGATGTCCTATACCCACCCTGGCCCCTTAATACACAATTTGTGGTACAATATCTTGATCCAGAGCACTGAAGTGAAAAGCTATGTAGTGTGGAAAATGAGTCTTAAAATTAGTTGCAGATAAGTCGAGACATGGTAATTGTTCGGCAGAACGTCTGTTTTTTTTTTATTTGTATAAGTAGAAGTGTAGAACCATGATCAACCAGCTTCATGTATAAGTTTTTTTTCCCCAGTCAGACGCTGGATATGTAAGAAAACACAACGGTATTCATCAAACGTAAGAAACCGTTTCCTTATATCTATTATTTTTCTCGTAAGCTCCACACTAGTACGCCGTGATACTTGTCTCTTTCATAATTAAGAAAGAGTGAACACATGCTTATCATATTTATACTTCACCTTTAAAGGTAAAGTAGCACACTTGAAATACAGAGTAAAGTCACACTGAATACAGTTGGATGTTTCCATGTAGGATTTGCGTGAACAACATCATCATTAATTTCTGGTTTGGAAGTTAGGAATTAAGGATGCATTTTGTAATTTTCATGAACTAATGGCTCAGTAATTTTGGCGCACTGCAGTAAGCATAGAACGACATCCTTCTTTATCGCACACTTAGAAGATACGGTGCCACCTTTGCACACCTGAGTACAAGTTGTACATTTATCCGTACCATAGTCCATAACACCGTCATATTCTCCCACTATAATTACTGAATTACATTTATGCTAGTAGTGTCCAAATATATCAAACAGGTCCTACACGAGTACACGCGACCTCATTCATTTACCTTTCATACGCTACGGTTTTCAAATTCAAATTCAACGAAATTTTCTCTTTTTTTTTGGTTGGTTAACGTTCAACGACAAATTTTTTTAAGGAAATAGTTTAAGGCTGTATGACTGTATCAAATTAAGGAACTATCCTCTATTATCTTGACTGTATGACCACGACATTTTTTAAAAGAGCACAAGAGACAGCTATGAAGAAACCCAAATCTTGTCTTTTAGAAAAGACTCTCCACAAAACTAGAAGTTGTTTGGGGAAGACGTCTTCTCACCACGCATTTATAATAGCAAACGCTAAAAATAAACACAAGTAAAAGAACCTATAAAATACGTCGAGACTAAAGCTGATTATTCAGGCATTCATAATCCAAATAAGCCTGGGATCAACATTTCTCATTTCCCCAACCAAAACAGGGGAAGAAAAAAAAAGAAAAAAAAATCTAAAAATTACAAAAATGAGGGCCTCAACAAGAGTCATATGGACAGTATCTGTCCTTATGCTTGCGGCTGTGTCGGAGGCCGTCTTCCCTCTGCCATTTCTTCCGTTCCTCCCTGGATTCAACAACGGCTTTAGGGACAACGATGCTGTGAAGGCTGCCAAACCAGTGGCTGCCGGTGCAGGTGGAAAAGCCGGAGGAAGAAGGCGA
>KE156037.1:279187-324521 GCA_000411075.1 Sisymbrium irio
CAAATTGGCCTGGAAAGTGGGAGATATTCTTGGAAAACTCTGGTGTGTCAGCGATGCATGCGATTCTGATGCCAGTCATCAACCAGGTCCAATACTATGACGCAACCATCTGGAGAATCTCAAAGATTAAGTTGCCTCCAGGCGTACCATGTCACGTCGTCAACGCCAAGACCAACAAGATCGATTGTTGGGCTCATTCGGTTCTCATTGATGTCAACAACGGTGCCATTAAGCCTCTATCCGTATGTATCATATCCCTAATGACATACATACATATATATATATATATAAATATAGTATATTATTATATGAACTCGTATTAAACATCGCCATTCACAATTTGATGACAGCTAGCCACCGATACATGGTGCTCATCGGGAGGTCTGACCGTCAACGGGACATTGGTGAGCACTGGAGGTTACGGAGGAGGAGCCAACACGGCTAGATACCTAGCCGCTTGTGAAACATGCGGGTGGGTTGAATACCCTCAGGCTCTGGCTGCGAAGAGATGGTACTCAACGCAAGCCACTCTCCCTGACGGAAAGTTCTTCTTGATTGGAGGGCGAGACGCCTTGAGCTACGAATTCATCCCAGAGGAGGGACAAAACAACAAGAAACTCTATGACTCATTGCTCCTAAAGCAAACAGACGACCCGGAAGAGAACAACCTCTACCCTTTCGTATGGCTTAACACCGACGGTAACCTCTTCATTTTCGCAAACAACCGATCCATCCTTCTAAACCCCAAAAACAACCAAGTCATTAAGGAGTTCCCTCAGCTCCCTGGTGGTGCCCGTAACTACCCTGGATCAGGTTCCTCTGCACTCCTCCCCATCCATCTTTACATGAAAAATCCTAAAGTCATCCCTGCTGAGGTCCTCGTCTGCGGTGGAAGCAAACAAGACGCATATTACCGTGCGAGTAAGAAGGTATTCGAGCCAGCGCTTCAGGATTGCGCCAGGATAAGAATTAACAGCGCTAAGCCACGATGGAAGACTGAGATGATGCCGACTCCACGAGTCATGAGTGACACTGTCATCCTCCCTAGCGGAGACATACTTCTAGTCAACGGAGGTAAACGTGGATGTTCAGGGTGGGGATATGGCAAGGACCCTGCCTTTGCCCCCGTCTTGTACAAGCCTCGTGCTCCCCGCGGCAAGCGTTTCAGGGAGCTCGCAGCCTCCACCATCCCACGTATGTACCACTCCACCGCCATCGCAATTCCTGATGGTAAGGTTCTTGTCGGTGGCAGCAACACCAACGACGGTTACAAGTACAACGTTGAGTTCCCTACGGAGCTTCGCGTGGAGAAATTCTCCCCACCTTACCTCGACCCGGCGCTAGCCAACTTGAGGCCAAAGATCGTCAACACGGCAACACCAAAACAGGTGAAATACGGACAAATGTTCAACGTGAAGGTCGACTTAAACCAAAAAGACGTGAACAAGCAGAACCTCAAGCTTCACATGTTAGCACCTTCCTTCACAACACACAGTATCTCGATGAACATGAGGATGTTGTTCTTAGGTATCGGTGGAGTAAACCCAGCGGGTGCGGGTTCATTCGAAATCCAGACCATCGCACCACCAAACGGAAACATCGCACCACCCGGTTACTATCTTCTCTTTGCCGTCTACAAAGGTGTTCCCAGCACTGGTGAATGGATTCAGGTCGTCTGATAGATGATGATTCTTACCCATTTTTTCTTAATGCAGTAGCATCTTTTAAAATAAACCAAAAAAAAATATTCTTAATATCCAGTTTTTTGTTCTCCTAAATATTTTGTATATGTCAATGATTAATCATTAATGTATCCAAATTCCTTGTATCCAATTTCGGTGATTCGTCCTAAATTTTGTACTCGAGGAAAATTTTCATAATTAACTTCCATTTTTTCATTAGCTTACTGGTTAATTAATTGGTCAGCATCGCATATGTCACTGTTTGCCTTGTTGACACAATAATGGTCACAGTCAGGACACAAATTCATGGATAATTCATCAATATTACCAAAAGCACATCTCATCTCTCTATGTTCTGTCTGGAAAACGTAATCAAAGCTTTTTACATTATTCAAATCACAAAGTGATTAATCATCATTGAGCAACGCAAAGCCAAATTCCAAATACAATAAAAGTGGTACCTACTAGAGCAGGTCCGATCTGAGTTTCTTCCCCTAGAAGGATCCCGAACGCGGCGGTTGCGGCGAAGGTCGTGGCGTTTGTGACCGGAACGGCTATAGAGATCGGTGCGTGACTGAGGAGTGCGAAGAACGTGGCGGAGGCGGAGAGGTTTATGAGGAAAGGAACCGAGTATTGCCAGAAGAGGAGGAGGTTGATCCAGTCGCGTAGAGCGATCACGATTTTGCGGCGGAGGTTCGATGGGATCTGAAGAGGTGGATGAGGAGGAGGAGACTCTGTTGACCTTTTATCCCATGCGAGTGCTCCGCGGCGGATCAGTGCATTGGTGGCTCCCCACACCAGCCCTACCGCCACCATCTTCTCCATGTCTTCCTTCATTCTGTTTATTACCGTCGAGGGAGGATCTCTCTCCTTTTTCCCCTTTTTTTTTTTGACTTCTTTTCCTTTCTTTTGTTCGTATAAATAAATAATAAATATATTATGAAAATATATTATTTAGATTTTTTTGTTTATTATGAAAATATATTACGAATGATATGGCCTGAAATTGAATGCTAAACAATTGACCTTCAAAATCCATCATGAATCAAAGTTATACACATTACAAATACAAATTCTTGTTAGCTTCAAAATAATCAAAATGCAGTCCACACTGAATCACACTTCCCTCTTTTAAAAAAAAACAACAACAGGAAGCAAACAAGGCAACAAATATGATCAACCAGGTGACTAAAAACAAGACCAAAATCTACCACAAATGTTGTCCGACCAAATCCTAAACCAATGCCTGCATTTTTCTTAGTATATGTACAAATCCTCACACACTTTATAAATTATAACCTCCCCTACTCTCTCTCTCTCGCTCCCTCTCTTTTGTGTTTTTCTTTCTTCTTCTTCTATGCTCTCTTCTACACTTTCCTGTTTTTCACTATCAGTGTCTCTCACTTGGGCTTCTCATGTTCTCTAACTTTGCTAGATATGAAAGTTTCTTTGGTAGCGCTCTTGGAGACTTCATCATCGGCTTCTCTTGTTCAGCTTTGTGGAAGAACTCTATATCGCTCATCGAACTATGCTTCTTCGTATCTGATGACAGTCTCCACCCTATGAAGTCTGATAGTTTCCTCGAGTTTGGTGTTTCTGCTGATACCATCTTTTCGGTTTCTTCGTATTCAGATTCCGCCTCGCTTTCTGATCTTCTCTCTGCCTCTCCCATCAACTGTCTCTGAACTAGCACATCAGCTTCAAGAACATCCTCTATTCTTGACATGATCTTCGATGCCAGACTTTCTAGTACCCTAGAATAGCTCTCCAAAATCGCTTGTCCCACGTCCTGGAAAAGTAACAAACTCTTATTCAGTGTTCAGTAAAATGTTGCATGCTGATGTTTGTTTTGTCGTGGGTGTTTCTTACCTTGTTGTTTTTAATCTTGGAGATTTCAAGTGAGGATTGTGGGATCCCTGGGAATTGTTGTTTGAGCATAACCAAAATGGTCTCAGCTCGGACCTCGAAGAGCTCCCTCTTCTCTAAGCTAACAGAGGATCCCCACTGCGTTTTCCCATCTTTCTCTTTCTGGTTCATCTTCCTCTTCCATATCACCATGGAGGCTTCAATCCTATTCTTTAGATCAAGAACTTTGTGTTCCGTTGACAAATCCAAGAAAGAAAGGAAGTAGTCAGGATCAAAGTACTCTTCTGTGATGTTCTTGTAGAGGAAATCTCCCAGGCTCGTCTTTCCATTCTACAAGACAACAACAGTTATATATTTAGCTGATTTGAACTTAGCGGGAGTATAAAAGAATAATTAACAACACTCATGAACATGTAATAACCTTTGGAAGGGAGTCAATGTAGTTGTCAGGAATGTTCATTTCAGACAATACTACAGCATTGATGGCTGTGGCGGCTTTAAGGACTTGTGCCACAGAATCTTTCTGAGTATGCAACAATTTACGTGATCCCTCAGACAAACCATCCGATGGAACCTTAACAACTGGTAACCACCAGTTCTCATCCCTCCTCCAATCTCCATTGTTCTCTGTATCCTCAACGTCTCTTGGGACATACCAAAAGTCTTTCTGATCCTTGAAGTTGTCCAAAGTCTCCTGCCAAATGATTAATTGCATTAATAGGATGGCATCGAAATAGAAAAGCTATGACAAAGAGACGCAATCATATTATCATATATATGCATGGAAAGAAAGCGGTTACTTGGGAAAGATGCAAAACCCCCCCAAAAAAAATATAAGAAATGTTCACAACTCATTAACATCTATTTTTGAGTTTGTTATCCTATCATAGGGTTCCTATGTAGTTCTTTAATTAATGTTTATCCGTATTTTACTAGGTATAAGTGTTAATATTCATCATATGCATGCGTACTTAAATCAAATGATGATACTATTTGACGTTTTACTTTATGTTCATACATATTTGCAAACAGTGGTGTTTGCTAATAATAAAATGTTATATTTGTCTTTTAGCAAGCAAACGTTAAAACCGTGGTTGAAACAATCAAGTGGTATTCCATGAGGACGCAGTTAGAAACTCACGAGAAGAACCGAATCAAGCTTGCGTAAGGCTGGAATGTTCATCAGCAAATCATCTCTTTGTTTGGTCACCATAATCTTCAAAAGATAAAAGGGTTATTAAACAAAATAGTCACTAGGAAGAGTTAGTTATGTACGTAACGTAATGACTAATAATCTATGCATTCACCTCGGTGAATGCCCCATTTTTGGCCATTTGTTTAGAAGGAACAAACTGGACAATGTGATCAACCACAGATAATAACCAATCCATTTCTTTCCTCCAAATCTCTTTTGTCTCCGGATACATGGGCTGCAATTTCATCTGCTCCCCAAACATCGAATCTGCCAACACCAGAGCCACGCATAGTTTGTAAATTATTTAACAATATAAATACATAATATAATTAGACATAAATGTCTTAGTAATGGTATAATGTCAAATATTTACCAGCGAGGTTGGTGATGGCATTTGACAAAGCTAACGCAGAGGTCACGCCTTCCCTACCGCCTGACATGTCCTCTCCAAGCAGCAGTTTTGCGAACCTTTCCTTCATCACTTCCATGTCTGAAATAGATATCAATACGCAGATGATGTAAGGAATCCGATCGACATAGAAAATAAAGAAAAAAATAACTAATCTAAAATAAAGATCTACCGGGTATATCTACTCCTTACAGTTGATTTTTTTATATCATCCAACCCATCTATCTACAGAAGTGCAATTCATATGCTACATATAAAAGAGTATGTAAATATTGCATATCTGATGAAGATTGATAGAAAATATACAGATTATATTCTTTTTATTTGTAGATATGACGGATGACAAATTCGTAAGTTGGTTTATTTATCGAGTCTGGTTTCTTAAAATTAACATCATCATTTTCGCACTTTGGATAATATCATGCTACTTATTCAAATTACACGGGAAGACACATATTTATCCCAATTTTGGCCAAATAAGCCCATATTAATACGTGGTAAATACCTGATGTCCTGCTTTGCTTGCCTCTACGAGTCCCCTCGGACGATGGTGTAGCATGCACGGCAAGTTCGTGCTCGGGGGTATGCCTGCCATCCCCGCGAGAAGAGAAGGATGAATGTCCAGAGTTCCGACCATCGAACATCTTTCTAAAACTGAAAGATCTTGGCCAGCTTAGTTTACGTCCTAATGTCCGCACCATTCCCAATTTATTCCTCTCAGTTTATCTCTCCCAACACACTCTTTTATTTCTCTTTTTTTTTCTCAGATCTTACATAACAAAAAAAGAAAATGAAGCAAATGAAATCTACAAATGAGAAGAGAAGAAAGCAAAAGAAACGTACAGATTAATAACTAGTCCTTTCGCTCTCCCTTGTCTCTGATCTTTCACGACCGATTGAAACAAAAACACACGTACCCAAAAAAAAACCAAAGGAACAAAAAATACTTAAATGTTCTTTATATTTTTCTCCAGTGATGTTTTTGTTTTTGAGTTGGTGCAAGTGAATGAAACAGAGAAATGTTGATGTACTTTTTCTAGGGCTGGAGAGACAACGTGCTGTGCATGTTGTAAAAAATAAAAAAGAGGGGAAAATAGTGGAAGGGCGGTTACGTATTCAAGACTTTTTCTTTATTTATTTTATCTTTCAGCTATCCACATGATTTACCTCACGCCGCTCAGGTTTAGTGGCTTAAGTATTTGTAAAGAAGCCTAAATCATGTTGTTTAACATGCCTTATGTAATGGCCGGCGGCGCTAATCCAGACTACTAAACAATTAAGCTAGCAAATTATAATACAGACTTGGATCATTGGGACAACCATAGAAAAGCATAAATTAGAAGTACTGACATAAGTCCTTTATTTTAGACTAATAATTTGAAATGATTATCTAGCATAAGTAGCAGGCACTAACAACCACGTCTAAAAAATTCATAATCCCTTAATAACATCAACCCTCACTAGTTTACCAAAAAAAACAAAAAAAAACATCAACTCTCAGTAGTCAAGACAACTTACTCAACTACTTATAATTTAGCATTTATTCATGCGTTTATAGTGCACAAATTTCCGTATGATCTAAGAAAAAGTGATCAAGGAATCACAAATGTTTTCCTACTCTACGCCATAAAAAATGCATAAACTTTCAAACTCAAATCCACCTACTCTTTTTAATTAATCAAATCACCACCTACCTATGCGCGAGCTAACCAAGTGTGAATTAGTCATGCTCATGGGTTTAAAGTGAAACATATTATGGAAAGAGGATAACAAAGTGTATTAGGATTATTGGACCAAAAAGAAAAGTGTATTAGGATTCAAGATACATGTGGATGCACTACATTGCATCTAAACGAAGAAACAACAAATTGAACATTGAGATCCTTCTATGCACTTACCAACACAAATAATACCACATTGTTCACTCTTTCATTATTACTTCACTCATCTTCCGCTCTTAGTTGCCCCTCTTTTTTTATGTATATCCACTGTATTATTCTTTTCTGTTTTTCGTCAAAACTTTTCTCTTCTTTCACTCTTTTTTTTTTCTGTTTTGAAACTACTTTTGTTTCCTATTTATTTTCTTGTACATTTCAGTATTTCCTCTTAATATGGTTCTTTCTAATTTTTCAAAATGGAGGACTATCAATATAGATTCGTTCTCTTTTTCAGTGTTGTAGATGTTTCCACGAAAAATCCAAAACATAAAACAAAAGCAATAAATTAAAAGAAAGAGAAACAAGGAGAAACTCTCGCCGATACTTACTTCAAACATGTAGGAGGGGAATACAACAGTAAAGAAAAAGTGGTATATACAAAACTGGAGGGTGGAACATTGTCTTAGAAAGCTTTGAATCAACTTGAGTATTTAGAGCTCTGATTGGAGGTTTTACTAGAGCTCGGGGTGGGGTTGGTGATCCAACCATCTTTTGCTTCATACTGTAAAAGTATTGGATATAGTTGATCATGATGATAGTCCTTCAAGTCATCTCGTAAAGCTTTCTTGTTCCTCTCTTTTTGGTTCTGGAAATCTTCAGCGTTCTCTTGATTTCCATCCTCATTTAAAAGTGTTCTCGAGCTCTTTGAGCTTCCCGATGGTCTAACCTTGCCATTTGTTTCACTGTTGCTGCATTTGGTGTACTCTAATGTCGTAATTTTCATCCATCGTGGGGGAATCCAAAAGCGATAGAGGTAGTTAGCACTCCAAACCACGTGGGGGAGGGGAGGCCTGCAGAGTTACTTGGAGCTCAGGTAGTTCTTCTCTTTTATATGTTCAAGTTCATATAATTGCATGTTTCAAATGTATTATTTTATTTGGTTTCGGATCAACCATGCTATAACAATTTTTAAAAACAGTAAAATCATATTTATTTTTACATAACGCTGTATTCCAAACAGTGAATTTCTAACTCGTGAACTGACTGACATGATATATATCCATCCACATAAATCTTAACATTTCTTAATTATTTGCGTGGATAATACATAGGTTGTCTTTTGTAGCATTCTCTAGTAGCAGGTAAAAACCTGTAGCATTAAAAAAGCATTTTCAAATAGCCGTTGACTACATGCTTTAGTCAATCTCTTTTAATTTTAAATCATTCTCAATTTCTTCAGGTTTCATTTTAGAACGAGTATAGTTAATCTAGAGTCAACTGATAAGAAGAGGGGTGAACGTAGTTTAGTTGGGGGCAAGTAAGACGCCGACTCTTTACCAAGTCTAAACGTTTCTTTATATCCTACTAATTAGAAGGATTTGATTTTTAATATCCGATTATATGGTTTCTAATCGTTTACTCACGTCGTATAATTTTATCATTTTTAAAATATGGCGTCGACAAGTTTTAGCAAGTGGTTCAGTTAGAACAAGTCTAACCTATAAATGGGGCATTGATATTAGCTCAAATAACCTTATAAAGATAGTCTACGTCAAACTAAACCCTGATTGGGAGATCAAAGAAAGAGACAACTCGAGATTGCTCTTGTCTATAAGTTATATGATCTTGAGATGGGATTTGGGGGAAGACTTACTCACCAATTTTATTCAACAATATTTCGGATTGTCTTTGCCCTACGAATTAACAGTTCATAATTTGCATTTTCGTGAAAATTATCTCAGAACAAAACATGCAATAAATTTATTGTGTATTCTCCAAGAGAGTACAGAGACGAATATTCAATCTCATATTTCGAGACCACTCAAAGACGAGGCTCTCGCAGATCAGATTCCCATCAGGCTATTCAGTCTTTTTGGTTCGATTGTGATTTCAAATATCCAACAAACTACATGTTACATATTGCTATCCTTGTGCAATGAGTTATTTTGTTTCTTGCGATATTTGTACCAATTCACACCGAATAAATCCTTCTGTGTAATGTATCTAAATCATATCTAAATAAATTAATGAAGCCGACAGAAAAATCAGTATAACACATAGAAACATTAATTAATTGTATTGCACTTTTTGCTTTTCTCGTCTGATATATCGAACAGTAGATAGAATTGCAAATTGTAATAACCAATATTTTCATTGAACAATGCAAATTCCAATATGTTATCCTCGGTTTGATTGGTCTACCCATCCTCAGTCAAAAGGAAACATGTGAGTAACCATCAGAAAAACTCATAGTATAAACCAAGAACGTTGTCTTTTTTTGTTTTTCCATATTATTCAACGAAACAACAATCGCTAGTTTAGCCGACGCGGGTAACTGCAGCATGGATAGCATCAACGAGGTGAGGCACCGTCTTCGAGCTGAGACCTGCCATGCTTATTCTCCTGCAATACAAAAGATCACTCTTCTCAATTTCAAGCTCAGGATCTTTATAAACTGAAAATTCTGGTTATACCATATTATTTTCTAATTTCCTCTGTTTCATGCAACTATAATTTCAATAGCAAGATCACTTTCTCGGAACTTTAGGTAACTATCTTGGTTCATATACCAAATAAAATGGTGAAACAAGTGGACTATCTTTAGAATTATCTAGTTATTACTGCTAACCCTCTTAGAACTACCTTTGTTTAATATAGCTACAGAACAGAACACTCATGGTTCTAGGCGTTGCAGAAACCAAACTCTATCATATGCCTAAAAATTTGAAAAGAAATGATAAGATATATAAGTTGGCCTCACCCGTCAGATGTCATGTAAATGTGAAACTCTTTGGTCATGAAGGCAACTTGCTCCTTGTTCAATCCGGTAAAAGTAAACATCCCAATCTGTTTGATAATGTGACTCCAATCACCAGGTGTGCCTGCAAGCAAGACAACATGTCAAGAACAAAAAGTTGCAGAATAGGTACCACTAATGATTCTGCAAACTTGGTAAAGAAGATTAAAAGAAATGAAAAAGAGAGAAACAAGCATTAAATATGAACCTTTAGCTTGTAGAGCTCCAAACAACTGTTGGCGCATGCTAATGATGCGGTCAGCCATTCCTTTCAGCTCGATGGTCCAGTCATTGTACATATCACTGTCATGATGTATACAAAGAATATTTAGAAACATGGAGCAGAACCTAATACCATAAAGAGATTCACTCAAAGCTTTGATAATACAAAGGAAAATCCTAGTGATTTATGCATGATTCCACAGAGTATGAAGCCTGGCATAATACAGCATAAACTATCAAATTCTTCTATACCTCGTCTATTAATTATACAATGTTATCAAGAAATCTCCCATACTAGTATATATTTCTACATGTAATCATCTAAAAGTAGTGTATCCGACTTCATTCACTCGAATCTAAAGGTCCCTTGCTCAACCAAAACTATTCAGAAGTATGTAACTGTAAGTAGAGCATGAATTTCTTAGTTCTGCTCTTCCCTTACAGGATAAACATATATACCTGCTTTTCAGAATGGTGGCAACAATTGAGGCTCCATGAATAGGTGGACTTGAATACATGGGACGCACAACAAGTTTCACCTGGCTCTCAACCTTACTAGCCACATCTGCCGACTTGCAGACCTTCACATTAGATCAAAAATATCAGATGCGCTTTTTGAAATACTGTTGTCTTGTACTATACAATTACTAGTTAAAAATGTTATGATAAATAGCAAAGCCATAGAAAGATGACTAGATATCAGGTTATAAATAGACAAATATTTAGTAGGCGGCATGCCATTGTGAAGCATTTGATAGCCGACTATTTCAAAGAAAACATGCAAAACTATGTATAACGATACTGTCAGATGGATAGAAGCGAAAATGAAACAGAGAAGTTTGGTTCCTTACAATGCTAAGGGCACCAACACGCTCTCCATAAAGTCCCATATTTTTGGCATAACTTTGAGCTATCAAGCATTCACCGCCATCAGCAACAAACGTACGGACTGAATGTGCATCTGTGTCAAGGCTACCACTAGCAAAGCCCTGCAAATGTGTTATCAAAAAGGAATCAGGCTTCTCTTTTTTCTTCATTAGATAATATTTAAACATACACTATACTGGGTTTCATTTGTTTGTGAACAACCGCTGAATAAAGCAAACACGCGTACACTAGTTGTATGAGTTACCTGATATGCACTATCAAAAAAGGGTAATAAGCTCTTAGATCTCATTAGTTGTCGAATCTGTTCCCACTGTTCGGAGGTTGGATCAACTCCAGTGGGATTGTGAGCACATGCATGAAGTAAGACAATTGCTCCAGATGGTGCAGCGCCAAGATCCTCAAGCAAGCCTGTTTATTTTCAATTATTATTTTTTATTTTTGCATCGAGAGTCAAGGTCTTATATCAAATGCCTTTTTATGAAATGTGTTGACAGAATACAATTTTGAGATCTATTTCCGTACTCAAATTTAAAACTCACGTTGTAAGAATATGATCAGTACGTTTAGAGAAATCTCCATTTGTGGTCATACAGTGGATGGATAAATCAAGCAATTATCATGACAACAAGCACACTAGACTAAGGTCAGTGTACCAAAAACCAGGAAGGCGAAGGAAAAACATCAAGGAATAATAATAAACAAAAACCAACCTTGGAAGTCAAGGCCACGGGTAGCAGGATCATAGTAACGGTAGTACTCCACAGACAAGCCAGCCAGGTTGAAAACTTTGGGATGGTTCCCCCAAGTTGGTTTTGGAATGAAAATGACACTCTGTAAAAATAATAACCAGGGTTAGCAACAGGCACCCAATTCAATTGACGATTGAAAACTAAATAGGGAGAAGTTGTACTTGGTGATAGTGTTTTTTGAGAAACTCAGCCCCAACTCTCAATGAACCAGTACCAGACAAGCACTGGATTGTAGCAACTCTGTTCTCTTGAATTGCAGGACTGCGCATCAAAACAAGAAATGTTTAGAAAAGATCATACGCAACGAACGAAAGGGGATATACATATGTCACAACAGCTACAAAGAAACAAAGACAAAGATTGAAAGAATAGATTACCTATCAGCACCTAAGATAAGCTTGGCGCTTAATTTATTAAAATCAGCAAGTCCAACGATAGGAATATATTCCTTGACACGGGACCTTAAAAAGGAGCAGCACAGAAAAATTTGTAGCCATTACGAAAAAAAAAAAAAAGAGTCACATGAGTTGGTAAAAAAGAAAGTAAAACTCACGGATCGTTAACAAGCAGTTGCTCTGCCCTTCGCACCACGTCAAGAACAAGGGGCTTCCCTTCCTTTGAAAATCCAATAACTAATTAAAACAAAAGCTTGGAAAATAGCTAAATCGAATCATTGCGATGATTAAAAGGTAAAGCAGAGAAGAAACCTCAGTTCGGTAGGCACCGACACCCAAATTGATCTTAGCTGGGCTCGGATCATTGTTGTAAGCAACAGTTACCTGTTTTCCAAGGAAAATAAACCAAAAATCATTAACCTTAAAACTAAAATCAATCGAATTAGTGTGGCAACAGATGATCGATTGATATCTCTCATGTTTTAAAATTTCTAGCAACCAAAACGAATCTTATCCGAACTCTTCAAATGGATCAAAACTCTCTCCGCTTACAGATGCACTAAACAAATCCATAAGGTAACCTTTGAGCAATGGATCGAAGCAAAGACGGAATTTAAAATCAACGATCACACACACACAAAACTAAAACAGGTAATATCGATCTAGACTCTAGAGAGCGTAAAAAGTGAAAGAGTGACGTACACCGAGGATAGGATCTTCGGGAGCACGATCGACGTTTGCGAAGACGGAGTCCATTAGAGAATCACTGATAAACTCGAGATCGGGGGGAGATTGAACACAGTTGTTTTGATTGTCGTCCGCCTTTCTTCTTTTTTTTTAAAGAGTGTATTGCTCTGTGGGCTGAATAATGCAACTGTCTGTGGGCGCTGTTTTTTTTCGTAACTTTAGAAGATACCGGAGAACTTGTTCACCAAGTCCACAATTTACTTTTTTTTTCTATATCAAATATTCTTTTTTTTTTTTCTCATATTTTCAACAAGTAACTAGTTTCCATTAAATGCTTTGAAATCTTTACATGTTAATATCTTCGTCACTTTTTATTTCTTATACTTCAAGGTGTGCTTTCTTCCTTGATGACACCAGAGACATGTTTGTTTTAACTGTAGACTTGGTTATTTTAAATTACTATAAGACACTGTTTGTACATGTTTTCTGTAATTACAAATACCTGTCACACAATTTTTGTATTATCTACAAACTGGTACAACTCCCCAGCTATCTGGGAAGCCCAGTCAATTGTCGAACGGAAGAAGAGCTCCCAAAAGCACAGATCCAGTGCAAGGACCGATGAAAATATTAGCAATGCCAAGGTTTGGTACCGGTTTAGCGGCCACCTCAAAGCATCCGCCATTTTCCTCAGAATAGGAAACGAACTTGTCTCCATGTCCATTGGGTTTCTGATCGACCAAGCTGTCACCCATCTTACCTCGGAAGGAACAAGATCAAAATCTTCACGAAGTCTTCTTCCCAGGTCAGGCATGTGGCCTCCTCCATAAAGAATTGCAACTCTCTTGTGCCCTTGGTCTATCGCTCTTTTTAAAGCTTCCGTAGCTGCTCGGTTCCTCTCACCAATGATGACAGATTTCTCCTCTATATCCGATGTCCCTTGCGTTAGCCTTCACGAAGATATATTAGAATACAACAATTGTTAACTTCCCACTGCCCAACACATCTTTGCATAAGTCAATAAGTCTACTATGGCCTCATGCACAATTCAAAGGGTAAAGAGATGTGTGTCAACTATAGCACAAATCTAAGGTTCAAAAAATCCGAAAATGTCCTTACTCTGATGTCAATCTCTTAGCGAGGAAAACCTTCATGGCAGCACCAATGTCAAGCCGCGAAAGTGCTTCTAATTCTGGATAGTCTTCCGTCTGATTTTCAAAGTCAGCACAAAATGCCCCAATAAGGAAAAGACCCACAAGGGGCATAGGGAAAACCCGTGAAACCCACAGAAGCTTTGATTTCCAAGTATCAAGACCTTCAGTTATCAACGCCGGTTGTATCATTGCTTTCGTTGATCTAATAGTCATGTCCCTGGCAAATGAGTAGAAGCTTTCGCCTTTCTCCTTCTGTACCACGAAACAGCACCGATGAAGATTAATAAGACACCATTCAACTGATAGTATGCATTCTGGAAACAGTCAAGTAAAAATGCTTCTCATTTATAAAAAATGATACTACCAGTCTACCATGATACCAGCAACGCAGCAAAGGTAGGAAATCCTAATCAAGACAAAAACAATTGTGGTTCCATAGAGTTTGGAAACAAACCTGAAGCAAGGTGAACGTCTCGAAATCGAGATCAGCATGGTACCAATTCTTAGCTTCGTAATCTAGACAGTCTAGCTGAAAATCAAGCGTTAGAACCCTTGCCATCTGACGTTGAATAAACCCAAGAATACTGAAGCCTCTTGAACGTGAACTCTTGAGCCTCTTGGCCGCAATTGGGTTTCTTCTGTTTTCCAAGGTCTCTTTACTAGCCACCATCTCATACAAGATAGAATCATATGGTTCAAGCTCCTTTTGGAGAGCAGTGAAGTACCTACACATCCACAACCCCACAACCGCATATCAAAAACATGTCTTTACAAGACAACATCAATATGTCGTACGTAATACTAAATCTTAACGCCATAGTGGCAAGACAAGCAGCATAAAAGAACCATATTAGACAAAAGCAACACAATTCAACTAGATATTTATCTCTCCAATGACTAACTAGTAACTATCAACGCCAAAGCTACATAAAAAGAGAGAGAGATAGAAGAAAGGCTCACTCTTTATCTGCAATATGAATGGTTGAGACCAAATCTACCTGCAACACAGAGATGACATTCGAAATCAATGTTTAAACCCCACGCCGATTTATGTGCAAGTAAAAGGGATAGTGTTGCGTTACCTGAAGAAAAGGGTTGAGGAGAATCCAAGGGAAACGTTTCTTGTAGCTGACGATTGCAGTCTGCAACACGCTGGAGTCTTCGGTTCGGCGTTTGAACCGCATGAAGTCAGCGATTGAGTTGGATTCGAGAAAAAGTGCGGCGTCGGAGGCATCATCCGGTTGATTCAATGACAAGGAGACAAGCAATTGTGGACAACGGGGATCCGAGTGTTTCGTAGACCTGTGTTTCGATTTGGGGAGGTTCCAGAAACGGACAAGCTTCGAAGATGAGTAAGAAGACGAAGAAGAAGAAGAAGATCTATCAGTTGTGGAGCTGTAGTTAAGCAAAGGAAGGACAGCGAACGAGGTCGCAGCCATGGTTATCCTCAGCTACTTAGCTGTTCTTTCACGGGGATAGCTTGAGATTGAGAAGAACTGAAACAAGATATTTCGCCATTTTCCAACCAGAAATAGTTTACACGTTTCTTTTTCGGAAATTGGATAAAACCCCAAAAAAAAAAAATTCTTATTTTCTTCTAGTAACTTACTATTAAAACCAAGTTTTATTAGAAGAAGATATTTTCTTTCGAAAGGGCCTAACTCACGAGAACTGATCAACAAAAGCCTCTTCTTCAAAATCAACCTCAAACTATTGCATCCCTTCACTTTTCTTTGCTATTCCTTGGTTCAAAACAAATGTTGGATTTCTTTTTTCCTCCAAAATCTCTTTTAAAAATTGGGACGTCTAAATCCAATTTTTCATTGCTAGGCGTATGACACGTATAATATCATATGGTATATGAGTGTATTATCTCCCCCGGTTAGGTTTAGGTAAACAACTTATACGCAAAAAGACTGATTTCATTCATATGCTTTGTACGATATTTACAGCTCACAAAACACAGTATTTTAAGTTGTTGATTGCCCCTTGCCCCAATCTAATACTCGACCACCAAACATTCCATTCGTTTTCTGGTTGTAGTCTTTGTCTAGGCTACTCACTTGAATGTTTGAATGGTATTGGGGAAAAAAACACGTTGCATGTGTTAATAGATACTTTGGATTATTTGTTCATATCATTCTGTGCATTTTCATTTGCTACTCCTACTCTAAGTTAATATGTTCCCCGGCCCAAACAATGGCTAATTATCTGATGTTTGTGAGTGATGCAATATAACTGGTTAAATGATGCATGTATCTACAAAGGCGGATTTATACTTGCACTTAGAAGCATGTGGCATATACACCCAGTTATGTCCAATCTAAATTAAATGTTATTAAGATTTAAAGTTATGGCTTTCCATCTAGACTAATTTCAAATTATACCCTGAAAGACAGAATATTTTTTTTTTGCTAAATGTAAATATCATATAAATGAAAGTTTAGGTATTACAATCTGTGAATACAATTTGTTTTACCTAATGAAATATAGAATATAATAGCTCAATTTTCATAGAAATATCTGGCCTACTCATTTCAAAATTTCTTCTTTTTCGGTTGTAGTCTAGAATTTCTTCATTGTTTTACAATTTCAATAGATGTGATAATTATGAACTTTAGTTTGCGTTATTTAATTTTATAAACATTAATTATCAAAAATTTCAAGAAATTTAGTATTTCTGATTTTATATATATATTGATGATATAGGTCGGGCTAATAGAAACTAAATTGTTCAAATATTTTTATTTGTAAGGTTTTAACTTAGTAACGAAAAGTAATTAATTTGCAAAAGGGAATCCGTTGAATAATCGTTTTAGTCTAGAAAATAGAAGCAATTGTCTAGTCTGTATCTAATTCTTGAACTTGAAATTTAAGGTTTTCAAATGAACACTGTGAAGACAACTCGAGCCTCTAGGCAATCAAATCAAAAATCAATTTATGATTTATTCTATTAAGTTTTATTCAACGAGTTATTCGAATATGTTACTGAGGAAATTCGAAGTCCGAAAAAGATTTTATAGGGTGTATCTATATAGAAACATGCAATGCATAGTTGGAGTGTGCTCGGGTAAGTCATAAGTGGAACCACTTTAACCACGTATATGTTGGAGGAAAGTTAGGCACGCTTTGACATCATTCTAAAGTCAGCTTTCACGCAATCCTTCTTGGTCTTTTAACCCAAGGTGTGTATGTATAATCACACCATTAGATATCATAATTAATTATATATATACACGTTAATTATTTTTTAAATGAGCTATTCGTAACATAGTATAAAATAGATTACGTGTGGAGGACAACCCGTCGGCAAGCTATTCATTAGGCAGGCCACTTTCGAAGACACAAATAAAAGTGGTTGTCCTTTTTGGTGTACCGGTTAGCCCATTTCTATGTCCCATTGATTTTTTGGCTTCTCCACCATGCGCCAGTATGCCGTGGGGAATTGGCTTCATGCCTAGATCTTATGTACGCAGATACATGAGGCTGGTGTTGGTACTATTGATGATGATAGTTATGAATCATAACTTATGATGGTGATTGCCATGGTATGATGATGATAAGGGATATTTTGTTTCAACTAAGGGACTTAAACTCGACAAGAGAAAACATCTTTTTTAAGGGGTAAAAGAGAAGTAACAAAAGGTTATATGAAGAGTGGAGTCTCCAACAAAGATATCATTCTCTTTTGAGTGGATTAGCTCCACGCTTAATTAAGAGTGCATATCCATACCACATACGTGGGTCCCATTCACAATCTAATTCTTCTGTTTCATCAAATATTTACAGTTTTGTGTAATTTACGAAATTAGTTTCATTATCAGGCGGTAATTGGGATTAATATTTTACTAACGATGGTGATGCATATAGCATATACGAAGAGCACTTAATTTCATTCATAAATTTTTGAAATTTGAACGTCGTCCAACTATTCAATCTACCTACATCTTCATAAAATAGATGGGCTTAATGTGTTAGAGTTGTAATAGTACCAAGTTCTTCTATAAATTAAGAAACTAGTACGACCTTGGACTAGAAATCTTGCAATTACTAAAAATCTTTACTATTCCATTTTTTGTCAAACATCTATATTATTCCCCTAAAATATTTTTAATTTAAAAGAGGAAGAAAATAATCAAAATATTGTAATGTCAAAACATTGTCCAGCGTCGTCGTCCATGGGGAACTCACAAGTGTACATTTGTACCGCGTGTATCTGGCCGTGGACCCCACCATCATGGACAGTGGGGGCGTTATCGTAATAAAAGAGACTGCGCGTGTTGTTTCATGATGTGTCGCAGTGAGTGATGTGTATTTCATATTTGCACAATCCACTTGGTAATGGTGTCGTGTTATGCTGCACTCCCCTCACCATTCCTCTGCATTCTAATCATATAATAATATACATTATGGGTTTTTGAATAGTTACATTGTTTAAAAAAAATTTCAACTGATTTTATTTTGAGTCTTTTTGTAATGTATTTTGTCCTACGTTTGTTATTACCTAAGAAATTTCATGTCCGAAGATGATCAATACATTTCTCTGGACTCGAGTGAGCAGTTCAATGGCCCCTTCCAAACAAAACAACACTCGAACTTAGAGGAGTGCACACATTTATTAAGTTTTGGTTTTTCTATTATTCTCTATTTACGTTAGAAGTCTTACGCTACTATTGTATATTTTTCTCCCGTCAACAGAGTAATTAACAAGGCTTTTTCTCAATCTTTTGCATGGAGTTGGAACTGAACTAACATGCTCAAAAGTCTTTTGAGAGGTGACAATGCCACTTAGGATAATGGATCTAAGGACATGTTGTTTGCCGCCAAAGCAAACCATACTACAACTACTATATAACATTATAACTTGAAACTGTAGATGATTAATTATCGAAATAAAAAGAAAAGAATACATAATTTGATTGAAGTAACATTAGTAAATTATAATATGATGTCACCATGAGCAATAGTGTTGAAAACGTTAAAATGCAAAATATATAAGCATGCGGCGGAATTCTGGCAGAGGATATCTGTCGCAATCATTACTCATGCGACCGAGATGGATAATTGTACAAAGAAAAATCTCATTATCCCATTCATCTAACGAGATTGTATAGAGATTTATTTTTTTCTTTTTTTCCATCGTAACTGGTGAACATTAGGAGGGACCTAACGAATCGTATATTCTTATAAATTTTTGTTCCTCTAAAAGTATTTCCAGTTGGACCCTCTATAAAAAGGCAAAGGTTGGCTTCTCTACGATCATATCACAGCACGAAGCATTAGCACGCCTTCTCACAATATCATCTCTCTCCTCTCAGCTCTATATCACTTTCTGTTTCTTAACTTGTTTGGATATGGGAGAAGTCGTAGAGATCAAGTTCGGAAATGGGTTCCCGGAGATTCACAAAGACACGTCAGCCATTCAAACCCTCCACTCCAACCAGCAGGACTGCCATTGGTATGAAGAAACCATCGATGATGATCTCAAGTGGTCTTTTGCCCTCAACAGGTTTTTCTCGTTTGACTCAAGTTTGCCTCTTTTTGTATTATAATTTTGTCTTTTCCTTTATGATTCTTTAACTTTCTCATTCTCTCCACAGTGTTCTCCATAAAGGAACTAGTGAATACCAAGAAATTGCTCTTTTGGACACCAAACGTTTCGGCAAGGTACATTTCCGCAATTAGTGTATTTATTTTGTATAAGCTTTGATAAACTACAAATTTCTTAGAGCATCATTATATAATATGGTATTGCAGACTAATAGTATGAAAAAATGGAACTTAATTAAAACAGGTGCTTGTGATTGATGGGAAAATGCAAAGTGCAGAAAGAGATGAGTTTATTTACCATGAATGTTTGATCCACCCGGCCCTTCTTTGCCACCCCAAGTATGAACTATAATAAATGCTAATATTATTTAACTTTGAATATCTATTATTGAAAAAAATGCTTACATGCACATTTTATATAAAGATACTTTTGAACCGTAAGTGGAATTGGTTTAGTTACTTACCTAATTAACCACTGTTTGCTCTTTAATTAGCCCGAAAACAGTGTTCATAATGGGAGGAGGTGAAGGCTCTGCTGCAAGAGAAATACTAAAACACAAGACGATCGAGAAAGTGGTCATGTGTGATATTGATCAGGTTAACCAATTATCTGTCTGTGTATATATATTATCAATCTTTCTAACAGAATTATACATTTCATTCTCAACACAACGTACTATTTTTTGTTCCAGGAAGTCGTTGATTTTTGCCGAAGGTTTCTAACCGTTAACAGCGATGCTTTTTGTAACAAGAAGCTTGAACTTGTGATCAAAGATGCAAAGTAAGGAAATTAAAACAAATCGACAAAAAGGACTTTTGCCTTGAAACCATCATCCTCATTTTTGATAAAGACTTTAAATTCTCTTCCTCTTCTTTTTGATATATAAAAACGTGAAATTCTCTTGATTATAATAATCTGATTGTTGAAAGGGCTGAATTGGAGAAAAGGGAAGAGAAGTTTGATATCATAGTGGGAGATTTAGCAGACCCAGTAGAAGGTGGACCTTGTTATCAGCTCTACACCAAATCCTTCTACCAAAACATCCTCAAACCCAAGCTTAGCCCTAATGGCATTTTTGTGACTCAGGTTTTTCATCTTTATTTTGTTGTTGTTTATAATTCAGGGGACAGATAGTAAAAACACTTTATTTTTATATAAACCTTTTTCATATTCTTAAAAAAATAATAGGCTGGACCAGCAGGAATATTCACTCATAAAGAGGTCTTTACATCAATCTATAACACCATGAAACAAGTCTTCAAACGTAAGCAAGTCTATTTGTGTCTTTTACTTACTTTATTGTGCAGACACATTGTGGGTTCATTGTGATGATTAACTTCTTTTTCTCCTTTTTAATGAAAACAGACGTGAAGGCTTACACAGCACATGTGCCGTCATTTGCAGACACGTGGGGATGGGTGATGGCTTCAGACCAAGAGTTTGAAGTTGAAATGAATGAAATGGATCGAAGAATCGAAGAGAGAGTTAAAGGGGAATTGATGTATTTAAATGCTCCTTCTTTCCTCTCTGCTGCTACCCTCAACAAGACCATCTCTCTCGCGTAATTCCCGAATTATTTTTTTTTCTTTTGTTTTTCTAACAAATTAATGTATTTACAAAAAAAATGGAAATCTAAAAATTGAGCAGGCTGGAGAAGGAGACGGAAGTTTATAGCGAAGAGAACGCGAGATTCATTCATGGTCACGGTGTGGCGTACCGGCATACTTGAATTAAGAACCGGGTTCAGTTTCAGATTAATACCATACCACATGTCCAAAAAAAGCCGGTTTCGTATTCTCCGCACATGCATAACCGGGCGCTGTCTTGATCACTTTAGTTGGTTTCTTTTTCTACATTTGGTTGGGCTTTCGTTTGCTTGTACCCCAAGTTACTCTGGTTCAGTTTGGTTAACAAAACTATATTGCTCACCCATGGCCGTAGTCATCAATGTTTTGTGCTTACTATGTCCACACGAAATCTTTGGAGGAATAAAAAAAACAGTTAAACCAACTCGGTGTTATCTACATTAGATACGATTCTAATTAACCGGTAAAATAAACGAACGAGTTACGAGTGCTTCGATTCGAAAAGGGATAAGAAATTAGTTAATGCATACCGAAAACGTAAATCGAGTTTTATGAGTTCGATTAAACCGAATGAATCTTGTTGATTTACAACAAATATTAGTGGAGATTACAAATGCGAACGGACAGAAGGAAATGGTCATTTGTGACCGGTGAGGTGAACATCTTGAGGAAGGAGGGTGTAATCGATCTCTATCTCCTCGAGGACTCGCTTGAGCGCGATGACCAGATCGGTTCTCCTGAGATTCTTCTCTGCGAAATTCTGGAAGTTCATAGTGTGGTTAATGACCAGATTTACATTCAGCTTGTTCACATTCTCAATCCCGCTCACCAACAACATGAATTCTGGGTACCAGTTTTGTGGGTTCTGCACCAAGTACCTGGCCAAACACAAACCAATGTCTGGTTAATACACAGCAACTTACTTACAAGATGCTTCTTGTTTTGATATACTTACTCTGCCATCTTTTCCTTGAGAGCGGCGATTTTCGCAGCCGGCGTTGAGAATGCGATGGAGAACTTCACTGAATCTCCCATATCTGGACTTCTGTAGAAATTGCTTATTGGTTTGGAGACTAAAGTCGCATTTGGATAAAACACTTTCTCGTTGTCTATCTTGAGGAACACGGTAGTTAAAAGATCTATTTGTTCAACCAACAACTACAAAGCACCAAAAAAAACCCAATGGTTAGATGTTTGTTTTAAATGGCTAGTAATAGTGAGCAAAAACTTCAACGTTATTTACCATAACACCGTCGACAAGACAACGATCACCGACGTCATAAGGGTGCATCACGAAGACAAACACAAAAGATTCGAAGATATTCTTGCAAGTGCTTCCGATTATAAAAGCAAGACCCACGAATTGCGTGGAGAAGACCACCAAAAACTTTGTCGTGGCTATATCCAGAAGTACCAACCAAATGAGGAAGGTGATAACGGACAATACTCCAGTTATAATATTGTCCACCTGCTTGACCGCTGTTTTTGTGTCGTTCAGTGAATGCCCTAGTGCTTTCCGACTTGTGTAAACGTTAACCTGTCAAAAAAAAAATGGACACACATGCTTACACACCAATTTACACACATGCTTATATTTGGAAACGTGTTTAAAGAATATTACCACCCATTCTGTAAAAGCATTGCGTGTGATTTTTCCGGTGTCGGCACATTCTATTAATGGGAGTACAAGGTCTACCTCTTCCTTGATCATGAACCTCAGCAAGTCATCTTCCTCTATGTAACTGAAACATTAAGAAGCAAATCAAGTTTGTATGTTTAAGATAAAAACTATAAGAAAGCAGGTAACGTGCGCATGCTAACTTACCCAGAATTTGGCTGAGCAACATTGTTGAAGATTTCATAAGCAGCAGCCACAGCCTCCATCTCATTGGTTATCTCTTTATCGGATTTCTTTTTCCGATTGCTAAACTCATCTAAAGTGTTAGATATGGTTGAGAGTCCTGAAGCTCCCACGGCTTCAATTAAAACTCTCATTGTCCAAGCTGAGACCTTCTCTTGTTTCATCTTGTGAACTTTTCCCATATCGAGCACCTTCTTCTCTTTCACCGTTCCATTGGTGCTGGTGAAACTAAGGTGGCCAGTGCTTGGCTCACGCCCAACCCTCTCTGCCTCTTCTATAAGCGGAGGTCCCGAGAGAGTCTGGAGAACGTATTGGTGGAAGACAGACTCTTGAATTCTCTCAAAGAAGTTTCTGACGTTGAACTTTGAAGCAAGTACTTTCAAGGCAAATGTCTTCACCAAGAAAATGATCGACCCGATGAGAAGGGAGACGATAGTCCAAGTTACAACGAAGAGGAATTTCTTGGCCTTACGAGAGCGTTTATCGTCATCATCGAACAGAAATACCCAAGTAACCAGAATGAGGCTGAACCAAATGAAGACTTGAACATTCTTCTTCAAACTATGGACAAAATACAACACTTTTTTCCGTAGGAGATAGTTCCTTTCTATGATAAACACCGCTAAATGCATGAACCAATTCGTCACGAACATGCCGCTAAGAATCACCATCACAAGCACGCACCATTTCCAGACTTGCAATCCCCAAATGCAATGCTTCTTCACCGTATCTTTGGTTAAACACACAACCAAAGTGCACAAAATAGCTACAAAAACTAGCAACTCAAGCAGAGCCAGAGGTTTTATCCCACTACGCTTCTCTTGGTGTAGTTTAACCTTTTTGTAGATTTCTTCATTTTCATCCGTTTCGTCCTCAGCAACCCTACTCAGGGCTGCTGAGCCACTGCTCCTATTGGATTTGTTACAAGAGGAAGCCCTGTTAAATGAAGTCCTTGAAAATGAAGCAGCACCATAATGTTCCTTAGGGGTTCCACAACTTTCCTCCACTGTAGACTTATCGAATCGAAAAGACTGTTGTTGCCCAAATCTTGAGTTGGACTTGGAGTAAACTGACCTCGAAAGAGATCTCCTTCGAGCTATACCTTCAGTGATAGGACTTGGAATTTTAGGCGGCTTATGAACACCACCAGAGAACTTATGGATTTCAGGAGGGGGAATGCTTAGCGGCTCTAGTTTCGTAGGCCCTGTATCTGACTTTGGTGAAGCCGCTACCTTGGGAGAAGGAGATGATGATGGATCATCTTTTGACCCTTCTTTATCTAAAACATTGATAACAACTTCTCCTCCGTTGCTGGTTCTCCTCTCCGCCATCCCAAAGTCACTTCCAACCAATAAGTTTGCGATGCGATTTGACGCCAATGGCTTTCAGGATAGCCCAAAATGTAGACCAATTCCTAAGACACAAGAGTAGAAAAATGTACCAAAAGATTAGATCAATCATAAACACTTACGCCATTAGATACAATGACTCCAGACTTTGGACAAAGTTTTCACTAATTTTTTAAAAAATTACCAAACCCTAAAAGGCTACAAGGCTACAAGGCAAATATCTTCAACAAAGACCATTTGTTCTTAGTAAATGAGTATTCAAATACTCAAAACCACACCCAGTAACTTTCTAGAAAATCCGCCGGTTATCCGAAGAAAGAAGTTCACAAGTTTCCAAAACAAATATGCATAGTTTCACAGAAACAGAAAACCAGCAGGGCCTAATTAGTATATTGGATATATGAAGTTATTAAAAAATCAGCTACAAAAAAGTAACCAACATCAGCTCTTGAGCCAGACGAGCAAAAGCATACAGCTTCACATATTAGAAGAGAGGTTAATCGATGACTACCAGAAAGCAAACAAGAACAGTGAAAAGAAGATCACATAGAAACGGCATAAGAAGCTACAAAGACAAAACAGAGCAGGTAAGGAACTCTGTATCCTTTTGTGGAAAAAAAAAGTTTTAGAAACTTTAAGGAACAAAAAAAAAAAGTAGAAGACTTACAAGGACACAGAGAGCCGAAGCAAGGAGCCAGTGATCTTGAAACTTTGATCCCTGTCTTGCAAAGTATGAATACCATTTTAAGTGCATTTTATAAACTAAACGAGTTCCAGATTGATACACATAAAAACAAATTGGCGGCAAGAAAACAAAGAGAATCACGTGGGTTTTCTGAGGCGATCCCCTTAAAAGATTATGATTCCGATGTCATGTTGATAACTGGACGTAAAATCATTGAATCGATATTCTTATTTTAAATTTATTGTCACCTTTTTCTTATGTCCAGCGGATATATATTTTAGTTTATTTTCTTTTACGTAGTATTAAAATCATGATTTTCCAAAAAAGAATTGTTGTCCTATCTCCATCAAACTTGATGAAAAGAATATTACAGATCAGCCTCATTTAATTAAATGATGTGCTTTACCTCAAAACAAAAAAAGAAGAACATGAATTCGAGAAGTTACACAATTTGGTGAAGAATACGAGGAGAAGGTTGTGAAGACGAGTACACTAAATAATTCTTCTATATATATAACTACAAAATTTCGTGGCAAAAAAATGGATCGATTGCAGATTGCCACTGACAAAAGATTGTGAAACCAGTGGTCAGTCTTTGGCTAATTGACTACTGATTAACCACTAAATGGAATATTACTTGGCCACTAAATTAATTCAATGTTTCTGTAGTTTGTAGTTTGTAGTGCTGTACCGCTTCATTCATTCATATCGGCTTTAGCCACAAAATTTTCAGTTTCATCCGTAGCTGTTAGAGTTGTGTTTATTTACTTTGTTTAGTCTTTCGTTTTCTTGCGTCTCAAGTTATTCCCCTTTAGTTTGGTTAACAAAACTATATTGCTTGCGGAAAAATCAAGAAATCCTTCGACCAAATCTTGAGACAGAATTAGGTCAAATAATGTTTAGTGGTCTTAAACAGGTGAAAACAACTCGTATGAGCTATATATACTTGAATAAATGCAAAAAGGAAAGAAGGAAATGGTCATTTGGTGACTGGTGAGATGGAGTTCTTGGGAAAGAAGTGTGTAAATCGATCTCAAGCTCCTCCAATATTTTGCTAAAGGTCTAATAAGAACTAATTAAAAGTTTCGAGTCAAAAAAGGTTGAAAAACAAAATTAGTAAATCCAAACCGGTAACGTAAACCGAGATTATGAGTTCAATTAAACGGAAGCACAATAGCACATCATGTGGTCATAAAAACAAGTACTAGTGGAAATTACAAATGCAAAAAGACAGAAGGAAATGATCATTTGTGACCCGTGAGATGAACTTGTTGAGGAAGGAGGGTATAGTCCATCTCTATCTCCTCGAGGATTCGCTTGAGCGCGATGACCAGATCGGTTCGTCTGCTATTTTTCTCTCCAAAATTCTGGAAGTTCATAGTGTGGTTGACGAGCAGACTCAAATCCAGCTTGTTCACATTCTCAATGGCCTTCACCAATAGCATGGCTTCTGGATACCAATTTTGTGGGTTCTGCGCCAAGTATCTGTCCAAATACACACCAAGTTCTCGTCAATATATATACAATGAGTAAACGAGTGAGCTGAGTACGTGAATGGTTTTTGTTTTGCCTAATACTTACTCTCCGACTTTCTCCTTGAGAGTGGCGATTTTCGCGGCTGGCGTTGAAAATGCGATGGAGAATAGTATTGCATCTCCCATATCTGGACTTCTGTAGTAATTGCTTATGGGTTTGGAGATTAAACTCGCATTTGGATAAAACACTTTCTCGTTGTTAAGCTTGAGGAACGCGGTAGTTAAAAGGTCTATCTCTTCAACCAACAACTACAAAGCACAAAGAAGATCCAATGAGATTAGATGTTGTTTTAAATGGCTAGTAATTAGTGAGCAAAAACTTCAACGTTATTTACCAGTTCTCCATCGACAACGCAACGGTCACCTACGTCATAAGGGTGCATCACGAAGACAAACACGAAGGATTCAAATATATTCTTGCAAGTGCTTCCGATTATGAAAGCAAGACCCACGAATTGCGTAGAGAAGACCACCAAAAACTTAGTCGTGGCTATATTCAGAAGTACCAACCAAATGAGGAAGGTGATGACGGACAATACTCCTGTTAAAATATTGTCCACCTGCTTAACCGCTGTTTTCGTGTCGTTCAGTGAATGCCCTAATGCTTTCCGACTTGTGTAAACGTTAATCTGTCAAAAATGGCAACACATATGAACACACCAAACTACTTAGAACTTCAAACAACATCTCCAAATAAACATGGACAACAAAAAAAGACCAAGGGCAACCCAAACTTATCCCAGGCTTGAAGCCATCTATCGTGGGCAACAAGGAAAGAAAGTGTTATAATTTGGAAAAGTGATTGAGGAATATATTACCACCCAATCTGTAAAAGCGTTGCGTGTGATTTTTCCGGTCTCGCCACCTTCTATTAATGGGAGTACAAGGTCTACCTCTTCCTTAATCATAAACCTCAGCAGGTCATCTTCCTCTATGTAACTGAAACGAAGCAATATCAAGTTTGTATGATTCAGATAAAAACTCGAAAGAAATCAGAGTATTTGTGTAATGAAACTCACTTGTGGTTTGGCTGAGCAACATTGTTGAAGATATCATAAGCAGCAGCTACAGCCTCCATCTCACTAGTTATTTCTTTGTCAAGTTTCTCTTTCCCATTACTAACCTCATCTAAAGTGTTAGATATGGTTGAGAGACCTGAGGCTCCAACGGCTTCAATCAAAACTCGCATTGTCCAAGCCGACACCTTCTCTTGTTTCATCTTGTGAACCTTTCCCATATCGAGCACCTTCTTCTCTTTCACCGTTCCATTCTTGGTGCTCGTGAAACTAAGGTGGCCTGTGCTTGGTTCGCGCCCAACGTTCTCCGCCTCTTCTATAAGTGGAGGTCCCGAGAGAGTCTGGAGAACGTATTGGTGGAAGACAGATTCTTGAATTCTCTCAAAGAAGTTTCTGACGTTGAACTTTGAAGCGAGGACTTTTAAGGCAAACGTCTTCACCAAGAAAATGATTGACCCCACCAGAAGGGAGACAATAGTCCAAGTTATAAAGTCGAGAAATTTGGTGGCTTTACGAGAGCGTTTATCGTCATCTTCGAAGAGAAATACCCAAGCAACCAGAATCAGGCTGAACCAAATGAAGACTTGAACATTCTTCTTCAAACCATGCACAAAATACAACACTTTTTTCCGTAGGAGATAGTTCCTTTCTATGATGAACACCGCTAAATGCATGAACCAATTCGTCACGAACATGCCGCTAAGCGTCACCATCACAAGAACGCACCATTTCCAGACTTCTAGACCCCAAATGCAATGCTTCTTCACCGTATCGTTGGTTAAGCTCACAACCAAAGTGCACAGAATGGCCACAAATAATACCAACTCAAGCAGAGCCAGAGGTTTCATTCCACTGCGCTTCACTTGGTGTAGCTTAACCCTTTTGTAGATTTCCTCGTTTGCATCTGTTTCCTCCTCAGCAACTTTACTCAGGGCTGTTGAGCAAACGCTCCTATTCGATTTGTTATTAGGGGAACCCCTGCTAAAAGAATTCCTTGAAAATGAAGAAGCAAACTGGTCCCTAAGGGTTCCACCATTTTCCTCTACTATAGTACTCCTATCGTATCGATAAGACTGTTGTGGCCCAAACCTTGAGTTGGGCTTGGAGTAAACTGACCTCGAAAGAGATTTCCTCCGAGTTAGACCTTCAGTGTTAGGACTTGGAATTTTAGGCGGCTTATGAACACTACCAGAGAACTTATAGATTTCAGGATGGGGAATGCTTAACGGATCTGGTTTTGCTGTCCCCGTATCTGACTCTGGTAGAGCCGCTACCTTGGAAGAAGGAGATGCTACTGGGTCTTTCGACGCTTCTGAAACATTGATAACAACCTCTCCTTCGTTGCTGGTTCTCCTCTCTGCCATCCCAAAGTCACCTTCAACCACTAAGTTTGCCACGCGATTTGACATCGATGGCTAGCTCTCTGAAGAGCCCTGTAGCTGGACCAAATCCTATGAACAGGAAAAGTAGATATGTACCAATGATTAAATAAGTCACAAACTCCAACACCATAAGATACAATGACACCGACTTTGGACAAACTTTTCATCTTTTTTTTAATGACCAAACTTAGGAGCGCATCTAGCTTTTTTAAAAAGGTATCTGAAAGCTAAACCATAAACCCTACAAGGCTAGAACAGAGATCTGCAAGAAAGACCCTTTTATTCCAAGTAAATTAAATGAGTATCCGACTACTCAAAACAATACACAGAAACTGTTTAAGAAACCCATCATTTATCCAAAGATGGACGGAATAAAGATCAAAACGTTCCCAAAACAAATATGCATACTTTCACAGAAAAAGAAGACCAACAATGCGTATAATATATCATGAGCTTTCTTTTTTAAGATATGAGCTTATTAATATATAATATTAGCTATAAAAAAAATTACCAAAATATGGTAACAACTCAACTCTTGTGCCAGAAGAGCAAAACATGCTATAAGAGATTTTAATGGATGACTGACTACCAGAAAACAAATAAGAACAATTAAAAAGAAGAGCCCAAACAAGAACAGTTAAAAAGAAGAACCCATAAAAATACCTCGAAAGAAACTACAATGACAAAACAGAGCAGGTAAAGAACTCTGTATCCTTTTGTGGACAAAAAAAACAAATTTCTAGAAAGGAACCAAAAAAAGAAAAAGATAAAGGGAAAAAGAGAAGATCGTACAAGGACACACAGAAGGCCGAAGCAAGGAGTGATCTTGAAATTTTACTTCTGTTTTGCAAAGTACGAGCTCCAATTTAAGTGCATTCCAGACTGATGCAGTGGATAAAACAAAAGCAAATATGCAGCAATTAAATAAAGAGAATCACGTGGATTTTCTGAGCCGATTCCCATAAAGTTTATGCTACCAATGCTAAGCTGATAACTCGAAACTTAAAATAACTGTATATATAGTCTTCTTTTCTGACCCCAAAAGAAAAATAGTCTTATTTAATTTTATTGACATCTTTTTCTTATGTCCAACGCATGGGTAAACAAAAATATTGTGATCCCTTTTTTTTTCCTGTACAGTCAGATATATATTATGATTTTTTAACATGGTTTTGATATCGCCATAGTACATATTTAATGAAAAGAATATTAGAGATCAACCTCATTTAGCTAAATGATGTGCTCTACGTAAAAAAAAAAAGAACATGAATGGAAGAAGCCATGCACACTGTTTGGTGAATAATAGAAAGAAAAGATTGATCAAGTATGACTACAGAATTCTTCGATATGGTCAGGGCCTTAACTAGCCACAAAGTTTCTGCGGGCCTGCGGCAAAAGGGTGGATCAATCACAGATTGGCCACTAACATAACGCAAAATCAGTGATGACGTATCCAGTAACTGACTACTGTTGTAAAATTTGCAACAAAGGGGACCAATGGCTATGGAACTGTCATTTAATTTGCTTTAGCCACTAATGGATTACTATTTGGCCAGTACATGAAATTCAGTGTTCGGCCACTTTTTTGCGTATTGCCGTTTCACTCACTATTCATTTCGACTTAAAGCCACAAAACTTCAGTTTTATCCGCGTTATTAGTCAGTAAATGAGATACGTGGACGATGGACTCGCATCACCTATTTTCATTCGTAAGATTAATATCATATATTGCTAACAAAAATAATATAAGTATACCAGTAAATAATTACCACAAGAGGGACGACAACAAGAATATTTTCGGGTTACGATGCTCCTCTAATTTATTTGGCGTCCTTGGTTTTATACCCTCTTATTTTCACGTATGCGATACATCGATAACACCGAATTTGGTATTTCGATGAAAAATCCAGTCAGCAATTTATATTTTTATTTGAATATTAACCTACCTCCTAATCTTGATACCATGATTTCAACGTGTGTGGCAGGGTATTAAACTATTATTTGCCCCAAAAAACTGTTAAAGTAACTTGCATCGGGAACCTATTTCTAAAAATGTTACTTTCCGTTTCTAAATTTGTTCTTCAAAATATCACAACTATAAATAAAGATATACATTGGACATGGAAGGAGAGGAATGGGAGCTCAGGAGCTGCCATAACAAACCTCACCACCCACCCACGTACTTGACTCCATCTTATGTATAGAAAGGTTTGTCATAGACTCATATTGCTCCATCGTGACTCTACTGAACCAAATGAACCATTGGGAGGGTAGTCTCTAGTCTGGTAGAACAATGACTGGTAGTTTAGAGTTGTATTAACTTTTTATTTTATTTTTTGAGTTCTAGATTCCTTTGATTGGATCCTTAATAAAATCAAGAGATATCAAATGAAAAAAAGAAACTCTGAATTGAATCTAGACTCAAAAAAATAAAGGAAAAAAAAAAGAAAAAATTCCTGAACTCTCTATTTCTCTTAAATTAAATTCTGAAATTAAGCAATCAACAGGCTTATAAAAAGCCCAATAATAAAATTGAACTAAGCCCATACCAGTTTCTATCCTAATCGGGTTTAGGGTTTTCTCAGTGGCTCAGACTATACTCTATAGGTTTTAAAAGCGGCTTCTTCAATCTCCGTCTCTCTCTCTCTCTCTCCTTCAGCTGCTCGTGATCTCTTTCCCTCCCTCCTAACATCCTTAAGCAGCAACAATGGCAGTTACCTTTTCAGATCTACACACAGAGCAGGGTATCAAATCCGTGGAGGAACACCTCGCCGGAAAAACCTACATCTCCGGGTAAAGTTTCTCACTTTCCATCTTTTGCTTCGTATCCTTTCCACTGTTTCGATCGTCACTCGAAGTCTAAGAGCGAGTTTTTGATTTCGCAGAGATCAATTGTCTGTTGATGATGTGATGGTATACGCTGCCGTTTCATCGAAACCCAGCGATGCTTTCCCCAATGCTAGCAGGTGGTACGACTGCGTCGCTGCTCACCTTGCTAAAAGGTTCGTCCTTTCTTGAATATTTTTTTGATCAATCTATTGAGATTTGGATTGTTAATTGATCTTCCAAGAACTTATGAGTTTTGTAATTGTTTCAGCTTCCCCGGTAAAGCCGTCGGCGTGTCATTCAGTGGCTCTGCTGCTCCAGCTCAAGCTGAGGTACTTTTACTTGAATGATTGCTTCTTTGCTCTGTTTTGCTGATAGAAGGCATTGACTTTAAGAAGAGTAATCATTATAGTGTAGAACAAGTACTGCTTTATATCTCGATGATTGTAATCTTATACTGTAGATCAACTGAGCTGTGTTTGATAGGGGAAACATTTTGTGTTGTGAACAGGCACCTGCAGCTGCTGCAGCTGATGATGATGACATTGATCTGTTTGGTGACGAGACCGAGGAGGAAAAGAAAGCTGCAGAGGAGAGGGAGGTTGCTAAGAAGGAGACCAAGAAGCCTAAAGAGAGTAAGCACGTCTTTTGTGTTTGGTTCTCAGCACATTGTGATTACTTGAGTACACTGCATCTTAAAGCTCTCGTTGAATTTTCGAAATTTTTTGTTAGGTGGAAAGTCCTCTGTGCTTATGGAAGTTAAGCCATGGGATGATGAGACCGACATGAAGAAACTTGAGGAATGTGTTCGCAAGGTTGAGATGCCTGGTCTTCTATGGGGAGCTTGTATGTCTACAGTTTCCTTCTATCTATACTTGCACTGAAAAAGCCTTTCGTAACTATTTGTGTTTGGTCAGTTTTCTAATAGGGTCTTTTCTTCTGTTGAATTGTTGCAGCAAAATTGGTACCAGTTGGTTACGGTATCAAGAAGCTCACGATCATGCTCACCATTGTTGATGACCTCGTGTCCCCGGACAACCTCATTGAAGACTATCTCACCAGTGAGCCTAACAACGAGTACATCCAGAGTGTTGACATCGTCGCATTCAACAAGATCTAGAGACTTTAAACCTCTCCCTACAGAAAGATATTTGATTTCCTTCCAAGTTTTGTTCTTTTGTGTTGTTTGCTTGAGATGTTTATTTTCTAGTTGCAAGACCTCTTTCATGTTACAAGAAAACATAAACTATCAATGCTTATTATTCCTTTGCCATTACTGTCAAGAAACACTCAAATACCGTGAAAAGTTCTCTATTACTTCGGAAAGAATCACGTATCCTGCGGCTCCCATCACAAGCACAAGGGTGAACTTTCCCCCCGGAACTAGTTGTGGCAAACTTGATGCTGTCGATGTTGAGATTGAGTACCTATCTGACCAAGACATTGCAGCTGGAAGGATTCCGAACAATACAAGAACTACAGAAGACAAACGATAGTTAGTTTTGCATGATTTATTAACTGTGTCCTACTTCTTAAGAAGAAACTTGACTTTGAAGTACCTCCATATGTCCCAGCAAAATCTAAGGCTTTGAAGAAAATCTCTGGGTCCAGTAGGGACAGGACAAGTGGCGGAACCAGTGTAAGAAGGTAAATAAGAGGCTTGTTCTGCCCGGCCGGGAGCTTCAATACTGGAAGGAAGATTTTCATGAAGGCAAAGATTATACAGGGGCAGTGGATCAAAAGAAAAACACAAAGTTCGGTTGTTTGATGGTACTCACAGTCGGAGAAGAAATCAGAGAGGCCTAAGACAAATCCAATATAAGATGTTGCGATTGCAATAAGAGAGAATGCTTCCACAAAAGGCTGTGTGATAAAAACAAGACAGATTTGTTGAGGTGATTGTTGAGAGTTTATCAGACAAGCAAGAACAAACTAAACTTACACCGACAGTGACACTGGTTGATCTCAATTGCTGCAGAGGATCAATCATCTTCTCAGCAGCCACCGCAGTAACTGGAAACGATCCAAGAATCACAGCGTTCCACACAAGAAACAAGCCAAGTGGTATGGCTGTGCCAAGAACAATCGCGGTTCTGAAGATAAAGATATTCAGAAGGCTCAGTTAATCTAGACAGATTGAGTTAGTGTCACACAATCACTGGACAGGGTATTATGTCACCTTACTTTCGGCAAGTCTCCTTCAAGATCGGTGCAGAGAACCGGCACCACATTCTGTAAAAGCGTGATCAGTTTAGAAAGTTTCTTCATCTTGAACTCAAGGTTGAATCAGGAGACTGATTGACTACCTGATAAACAAACGAGAGCGCAATAATGGGTATACTCATGGGAACGGCATCAAAGTTGGCCTTGAGAAGAGCTTCCCAGTGCAAGTCTCCACTCGCAACTGCCTAACAAAACGGTCATCTATGGTTTGGTGTTCCCTTATCACGAATTCTTAGAAAAGCTTTAACGAAAAATTGTTACCACGAGTGCTGCAAACGATGCAATTAGTGCAAACACCAGAAGTCCATTGGTTGCACCGATGAATCGCTGGCTACAACCGCAAGGAGAAAGTTATTAACTTCGCTGGCCTAACTCTACTTTTCTTTGGATTTAGGCAGTTTCTGGTTAGTTGAATATGGAATGCTAACCTTCCAAAGAAGCAAACGCCTCCCAGAACCAGTGAGAACAGAGTTGCGCTCTCCCATCTATAGAACTTTCTAGGAAATCAGTACAGCAGCATAACATTAAAGACTAAGTGGAAATGTAAGGATCAATTGGGGGTTTTCCTACATTGGAATGCCGAGGAAGTTTGTAAGGATGCCTGAAGACCGAGCAATGTAGGCGACGAGGAGGGTGTAATGTATGAGAATGTAGGACCAACTACAAAACAGAAAGGCTTGTTTCAAATGTGAAAGAAAGAAACACTGGAGGGAAACTAATGAAAGCAAGTTCTCAAATTAGAATGAGAGAGAGGATGATTACGATGCAACTTGAACTCCAAAAGATCCTAGAGTCCGCTTCGCCATTGAGACCTGCCAAAATATCAAGAAGTCAAAAGCTGAGTTTTTTTGGACATCACTAAGCACGTGGAAGTATTTAGCTTGAGGTGATATACCAGAGATACGCCTCCAGAGCCTAGTTCGGACATGGTGTTGACATTCACTTCAGCAACCAGCAAACCTGTCACAACCTGAAACCAACATATTTATCCAACGACCAATCCATTACTTGCAATAAACATAAGTAGAGATATGAAGCATCCTAATCACCATGAAAGCCCAACAGAGAATGCAGGCGACTGCAGAGGCCAGAAAACCAGATTCTTGTGTCACGGCTGGAATTGCAAGTATCCCTGCACCCACCTAATCAAGAGAGGTTTGAAAATTAAAAGTTGGTTCTTTCCACCGTTTCAACAAAAGAGAGTTATTATAAGGAAAAAAGGCTTACGGTAGTGCCAGCAACCAAGAAAATCGCACTGGACAGACTTCCTGAAAAGTGCAGTTACACCAAACTTAGCTAAAACTCAATCCAAGTTTACGTCCTTGAATGGAAAAAAGTTATACAATTTTGTACCGGATTCTCTCTTCAATGTTGATCTGTTAAGGTTAGAGAATAGCCTCTGAAATTCGACAACTTTTTCTTTTTCCTCGTCTTCAGTTGTTACTTGTGTTTCTCTGCGTTCATCGGACACCCTCTGAGGCAAACACTTGAAGAATCTTGGGGTATGCGTTCTAAAGAGTGGGTTTGATTTGAAACCAAAACGGTATGAGGAAACATGAGATCTTATTACATGAAAACGGACAACTCCATTGGGAATTAGAGGTTTTGGTGGAAGTGAAGTTGTGCGTAAGCGAAGACAAGTGTTACTTAGAGACACAGACATCTCTCTTTATGTTAATATGAACTTGCTCTGTGATGTCTGAGATTAGATTCAGTGATCAGTCATTCTGCCGAGTCCAGTTCAAACGATTGTCAACTAGAGACTAGATAGCTTAGCTTCCGAGATTAACATGTGTGGCTGTCTTTGTTTCTCCATTTTTATTTTCCTATTAGATTATAAAGTTATGGCATTTATGCTTTGCTGCAATTCTATCTAAACACTTCCTTTTTCTTAGCTTGCGTGCAAATCTCTTCTACTAATAATAGAAATGAGAAATTTGTTATTGTACCATTTTTTAATATTTTTTGCCACATTTACACATGGCATCAATTTAGTAAGAAAATCTCAGATCTTTTGATTATGAGATCAAGAATTCAAGATGGTAGGATTTATCACCTAATTTTTGTATTAAGTATTTTGTCTTTTTGTTTCTTCCTTGACTTTTTGTCCAGTGATTTTGAGGTAGAAAAAGAATCCACGTAGGTAATGTTTTATTTATTTTTCCTCTATATATATTAAAAGAATCGAGAAGAAAGTCCATTGCGGCTGACTTTTGGGTCCGACAAAGACCGGGTCAGAAACAGAGACCAAATTCTATCTAACAGGAAAAAAAAGATCCAAGGAATTATCGTTTTTTGCCTTTTCTTGTCGTGTTTGATAGAATCAACATAGTATATTACTTAAATTTGATTTTTTTCTTCTAATATACTCCAGAGAGAACGGCAAATTAGGGTTTATCTTCTTCCCTTGTTTCCCCTCTGACTTTGGCAGTTGCCTTCTCTTCCTTTGAAATAAGAAAACCAAAAACATGAAGAAGAAGCTCCAAACCCGTTTTCCAGCGGTATGACAATATAACTTTCGCTGTTATTATTCCCCTACACATGTAGTTAGGTTTTCGTTGAGTTTCTCCTTCTTCCGTTGGAGGCAACCATGAAGAGTGTCTTGTGAGTGTAGTTAGGTTGACTTTCCCTGTGGTCATATGTTTTTCTTGAATTCCTTCGCTTCCATGATCCTTGTCTTCTTTATGGTTTTGGGTTTTGAAGTTAGTGAATGTTGTCTTGGGATTGTAGGGATATTTTCTTCAGGGACGTTTCTTAGTATCTTGGATTTAAGGAGTATGATTTTTGTAATTTCTGTACGAGGTTGAGCTGTTCTTGTTGTTGAACCCCTTCATTGGTTTGTTGTGGATCTTTTCTAACGTAATAAATGTACCTCAAATTTTGTTTCAGACAAGGATTAAGAAGATTATGCAAACTGATGAGGATGTCGGGAAAATAGCAATGGCGGTCCCTCTTCTTGTTTGTAAGTGAACGTATTTTTATTTTATTTTCTTACAGCTTGTGTTACACATGTGGTTTATGATAATTGAACTCTTTTTTCTCATCGTTTGAATGTTGAAAATTTGCAGCTAAAGCTTTGGAGCTATTTTTACAAGACTTGTGTAATCGCACATATGATGTAACTCTCAGCCGAGGAGCCAAAACAGTAAACGCTGTTCATTTGTAAGTGTGAATCCCATCTTTGGCTTTGCTTATTATACTCAACCAATTGTGTCCTTGCTTATTCTTAATTATTTGTTACAGGAAGCAGTGTGTGGACAAGTGTAACATCTTTGATTTTCTAAGAGACATTGTTGGTAAAGTTCCTGATTTATGTGGCTCAGAAGCTGAAGACCGATCTGCTACCAAAAGAAGGTTAGGCCCAAGATCAACCAATCCACTTATTCTATTCTTTGTCCAAACTTTGGTATCGGTTTCATGTCTAACATTTTGTTTTTTTCTCGACTTTTTTTAGAAAAGTTGTCGATGAAAGTAGTTGCAACGATGAAGATATGACGACCACTGAAATGGTAACTAGCCGGACTTATTTTGCCAATGAATATGAACCGTAGTATTTAGCTTAATGGGTTGTGTTTTTGAAACTTTTTTTTGTTCGCCTTATTACAGCATGAGGCCAAACATACTGGCGGTGGCAGAGGAAAACGAGGTAGAGGCCGTGGACGAGGTAGTGGAAGAACGGGAAATGGTCAGCCTCTGAAGTTTGAAGACGATTTAGCAGATGCTTCTCCCGAAAGCAGCAGGAGTCAATCTCCTGAAAAGTGGAGCCTTTCTCACGATGTTGCGTCACACAAGAACAATCACAGCAGTAACTCAGAGTTAAAAGTAAGGAACTTTGATCTGAATGTGGGATTAGACGAGAACGGACACTCTCCTACACCGGTGGAAAGAGGGCTAGAGGGAAGAGCAGATTGGCCGTTGTTTGGGGTGGTCAAAGAAATGAAAATAGATCCGGATCAACAAGCTAGTGCTAATGAGGATGAGAATTATGATGAAGAAAGCTTAGACGAAGTATGAAGTCTGGGGGGAGGGGTTCGTTTCAGGTTAGGTGAAATGACTTAAGCTAAAGATTAGTGGGGAAAACAAGTTAGGAACTGACTGACACACTTTTATATATATATATATAAGCAAGTGTGTGTAGGTGATTTCTCACAATTCATAATTTCAGTCGTTTATTCATCTCCTACTCAGCAACTCATTCATCTCTCCCAAACTTCCAAGCAAGCTTACAAGCCTTAATTCAGACTGATACAAAGCTTAGTTCCTGAGTTTTTTCAGATTACAATATTTGAGACTGAAAGAAACTTATTTAAACCGACTTCTTTATTTTCTTTAGTTGCAGGGAAATAATGATTTAATATTAATTAAAATATGATAACCCAAAATTAAAAGTTGGACCGGTTGATATCGGCGTCTGGTATTATTAGCCTTGTCAAAATCAAACCAAAAACCCCAGAAAAAAGTGAAACCTCTCTCCGTCCGTCAAATTCAGTTGCGAAAAAATGGATTTCCAGGTTGTGATTCTCGCCGGCGGCTTCTCCAGTAATCTCGTTCCCTTAGTCTCCAAGGTCCTTCTCTCTCTCTCTCTCTCTCTATCTCGCTCTCAGTCATCAGTGTTTCGCTGTAAATTTTGACTAATTTTCCTGTTTAAACCGTTCAGGAAGTCCCTAAGGCGCTGCTCCCCGTAGCAAATCGTCCGGTGTTATCTTATGTGCTGGATCTACTCGAGAGTAGTAATCTCAAGGACCTGATCGTCGTACGCCTTCACACAATTGCTGATTTCTTTTTTTTTTTTTGTTTGGTTGAATTGGATTTTGGTGGAAACTTTGATTCTCGCCTCGCATTTTGTGGTAACAGGTTGTTGAAGGAGAAGAGGCAGCTCTGAAAGTTGGTGGATGGATATCTTCTGCCTGTGTTGATCGTTTACATGTTGAGGTCATTTTCTTCTCCTGGTTTCCATTAGAATTGGAGCTTATTGCTTCCTATAGTTCCAATCCAATTCAACACTGCTGCTTCGCATAGAATATCGAGCAAGTGATAGCTAGGAACTACCGCTTTTTAACTTGAAGCGTTTGTGTTCTCTGAGAAATTGACAAACTGAGAAATCGTTCAATCTTTTGCTGGATATCTTACTTTAGGTAGCTGCCGTTGCTGAGAATGTAGGAACTGCTGGAGCCCTCAGGGCAATTTCACACCACTTGACTGCCAAAGACATTCTGGTTAGCTATACAACGAAGCTGTCTCTTAGCTTATGCATCCTCATAGCTTTTGCTTTGCGTAACTTTAGAGATTCTAGCTAACTATTAGTTTTACGGGACACAGATTGTAAGTGGAGACATTGTTTCTGATATTTCTCCTGGTGCTGTCGCCGCAACTCATAGAAGACATGATGCAGCAGTGACTGCAATGCTTTGTGCTGAACCAGTCAGTGGGCCATCAGAATCCGGGGGTGCTGGTGGGAAAGATAAAACCAAAAAACCTGCTTGCTATGATATCATAGCGCTTGATTCCTCAAAACAATTTTTGTTGTACATAGCCACAGGTCCTACTCCGAACTCTCCTTTTTGTTTCTTAGGTGCAACAAAACGCTTGAACTGTTGTTTGTTTACCTTCTGAATTGTGATAGGGGCTGAGATTAAGAAAGATACCCGAATAAAAAAGAGCATTCTCTGTGCGGCTGGCAAGGTAATGCTCTCTAATTGTAATTTTTAGTTGACCTACACTGTAATTTTTCCTCTGACTGTATGATGATTCATACGTTAATAAAACGTTAGTTCGGTATCTTATTATTTTGTCATTTTTGGTCTAGATGGAAATTCGATCAGATCTCATGGATTCTCATATATATGCCTTCAAGAGGTTGGTCAGATATTCTTTTCTGCTAGCAGTTTAGTTTTATCCGTAGATACTCAATATGTTCTTTTATCTTACAGATCAGTCCTGCAAGAAGTTCTGAATCAAAAACCTACTTTTCGATGCCTAAAACAGGATGTACTCCCATATCTTGTTCGTACACAGCTGGTTAGTTGGATAAGGTCCTTGCAAATGAGATTAAACGATTGTACCTGGCATTTTATCACCATTTTGATCTTTGTTTGTGTTATTCTCTCCGTGATATCAGAGATCAGATGTCTTCGCTGAAGAAAAAGCTGTAGAAGACAATGGAAATGGAAACGGAAAGAATAATATGCAGACCAACGAGGTGGTTTTGTCTCAAATTCTCTCCAACGCATCTTTGCCAAGCTTTCATCAAGTTTATGAATCAGGTCTGAATAGCCGAAAAACCCACAAATGCTGTGTTTATATAGCGGATGAAAGTAAGTATTGCGTGCGCTTGAATAGCATTCAAGCTTTCATGGACGTAAATAGAGATGTAAGTTGTTTTCTAATGATTGTGTACCACACATGGATTTCTTCTATACTGTTGTTTTCTCTTTTTGAGTTGACATCTAGAGCTCTGCAATTATTCAAATTTGTGCAGGTTATTGGTGACGCAAACCATCTATCCGGATACTCCTTTTCTGCTCATCACAACATTGTCCACCCATCAGCTGAGCTTGGATCAAAAACCACAGTACGTCCTCTACACGTTGGTCATTTGATCTGGTAGTCGTGATGGTCAGTAACATTTTGTGGGTTGCAGGTTGGACCTCATTGTATGCTTGGAGAAGGCTCTCAAGTCGGTGATAAATGCAGTGTCAAAAGATCTGTAATTGGGAGACATTGCCGCATAGGCTCCAACGTGAAGGTAACAGAATAGCTTCTATTCACCCCAATGCTGTACATCTCGAACGAAATTACACTGAAATGTGTATGTATGTGGGTGCAGGTGGTTAATTCAGTGGTGATGGACCATGCCACAATAGGAGACGGCTGTTCAATACAAGGCTCAGTTATTTGCAGCAATGCGCAGCTTCAAGAGCGTGTTGCTCTGAGAGACTGCCAAGTACTGTTCCCTTCACTCTTTGTAGTACATAATAAAGCACACAGTGATTATATGGATTCCGCAATAAGAACATCAATTTTGTTTTTAGGTGGAAGCAGGGTATCTTGTTTGTGCCGGGGGTGAGCACAAGGGAGAGACTTTCGCCAGAAAATGAAAAGCATTTCTTAGTCACTCGTGCGGTGAACAGAGCGCTGGGGAGAAGAGTGAGAAGTCCCCACTAAGGTTTTGTTGAGATTTTAAAAGTTTGAGAATTTTCATTGCTATGAGTTGCTGAGTGGGGTTTGATCTTTTGCTGCTATTCCTTCTGATATCTACGCTTAATACAAACCCAAACTTGATGAAGTCTTGAAATCTTTCTCAGCCTCCGACTCCTTCCTCTCTGACACGCCTTTTGATCCGTTCGTTCCGTCAGTTTTGATGCCTTTTTTGTTTCTACTCTTAAATTTTGTACCGAAGTTAATAGTTTCTTGTTCTAAGTCAAACACTTTCCTGTAAGATCCATGATTTGTTTGTGGTAGTTTACCATAGAGACGATCGAATACGACTACACCTGCTCGTTGCCTCGATGCATACTGGATTTGATAACCCTTCACAATAATAACTTCGACTTTATGAAATTCCATATGAAAGAATATTTTGAGACCGCTCCATGCCACCATAGCAGCTGGGAAAACATAAATTGATACAAAAGCTTTACTAAAAAGAACAATAGAACCTCTATAAATTAATAATAGATAAATTAATATACACAAAATATTTCTATAAATTAATATAATTTTATAGTCCCAAATTGAGTTTTTGATTCAATTAGTATATCGATAAATTAATAATCTTTATAAATTAATAAAAAATTAATTTTGGTTTAATCCTAACATTATTAATTTATAAAGGTTTCACTGTACCTTTGCCAATTTATTATCACTAGAAGATAAATTCAAAGTAAACCAACATAAACCAGAGCAGCAGTCTCTAATACCGCGTCTCGATAGCACCAATCCGGCCCGGATTCTTTATTGGGCTTGAAAGCCGACTTCTACATATTCTTTTTAAGACGGCCCATTTCCACATAATCGAAATTCAAATTCTTGTATATCGAAAGGAACGGTCAACTTGTGAAAGGGAAGGAAAAATAATAAGAGCAGACAGATACAATAAAATGTAAAATGTTGATAAACCTGAGCGGCAATACCTCGCCTTCCACTACTAAGTACTAACCCATTCTCTTCCCACCATCCTCAACCCTTCCCGCTTCCTCCCGATGTTTTACAATTTGAGAAGGATAACTTAGTAATTTCGGCTTTTGGTACCCTCTCTTCTCTCGTACGGAACTTCTTTTCTTCTTCTTGGCGGTCACCCAATTTTCCCCCTATCTCAAACCCTAATCTTCCTTCGCAAACCCTAATGTTCCTCCTCTCCACTCTCTCTTCTCTTCATTGTCTTCTCCTCCTTTTTCCTCTTCTCATGGACGATGACCAACACCTTTTCACTTGGCATAAGATCGATCCTGAACTTATCGGAGACGTCGTGAATCAGGACTGGAATTGTTGTTGGGGGATTGCACCTACTCGGCATCTTGAAGCCGCCTTCAAGAAAAAATACCCACACTTGCGTGGTAATTTGAGGTTGTCTCTACAAGAGACTATGGATGTGATGTCAAGAACCAAGTTAGATAGCTGGGGATCAGTTGTAAAGATTCAAGGATGTCGCAAATCTTCTTGTACGGGTTGGAACGGTTAGGAATGGGAACAGATTGACTGGTTTTGAACGTAGACTCCGTAAGAAAATAGTAAGAGATGATGGGAATAGGTACAAAGCGACAAGAATAGACCTTTTTGATTTTGATCTTGACTATGGGAAGGATAATGGTTTCGAGATGTCTTAGACATTGTCCAATAGCAGCACGTATAAAAATCTTCGATGAGGAGTCTGAAAGTATCCGGGGTTTAGGATTCTATAGATCTACGAGAGTAGAGGAAAATCGTGGTCATTTTGTTCTCATTACAGGGTTTGGTACAGACTGCAATGGTGTCAAGTTTTGGGAGGCTCAAGAGGAGAAAATGGGATTATTCGAATACTCAGAGGAGCAGAAATGGTAACTGATTTCTTCGAAATCATTATTGGATAGGTAACTATTGAAATCAGTTATATCATTTATGTGTGTAGTAATTTAAATTTCTTTGATAGTTTGATTAATACAATCTTTTGTATTTGTATGTTGCAGGTTGATGTTCCCTATGCTCGGATCAGTCAATCAAGAAAGAAAACATCTAAAGATTGGCTTTTTTTTTTTTTTCCTAGTTATGAATGAAACAGTTTCGGTTCTTCTCGTGTTTCTTTTGTTTTGAGATTTATGATCCAAAACTGAAAGTTTCCATTCTATGGTTTTTTGTAAACTTTGATGATAGTTTAATATAAAGATATATTCTATGTTACCTTATTTACTTCAAAAAGCTTATTTTCATGGAGATGCGAAATGAAGGGGCTAATTTTAGCGAATTCACACATCTCAATGTTCTTTCTGCTTGTGGTGCAGACTGCAATGCCTCGGAATGCAAAATAATGCATTGTTTGTCACTCAAAGCCTGTCTGGATTCGAACCTGTATGTTGGAACTGCTTTGCTTAATCTCTATGCAAAGTGCGGTCTGATCAAGGACGCAGTGCAGGTTTTCGAGTGTCTGCAGGACAGAAGTTCAGTCACATGGAGTTCTATGGTAGCAGGTTATGTTCAGAACAAGAACCAAGTGTAGAACATGAGCTGCACGATGTGGAGGAAGGGAAGAAATAGGAGCTTCTGCTGCAGCACAGTGAGAAGCTGGCTTTCGTTTTTGGTCTAATGTGTTTGCCAAAGGGTTCTAGTGTTAGGATCATGAAGAACCTGAGGATATGCGTGGATTGCCATGAGTTCATGAAGGCTGGATCAATGGCTACAAGAAATATTTATCATTGTTAGAGATGTTAATAGGTTGGAAAGATCTTGGAAGTTAGCAGAATGATGAAGGAAGAGGGCATAAATATTGGGCCAATGCGTTTGCTGTATTTGAAGATATGGTAAAATGACGGCTTGAAACCAGATGTTATACTGTATAACAACATCATAGCAGCATTCTGCGGAATGGGGTAACATGGATCGAGCAATCCAAACTGTAAAGGAAATGCAGAAGCTGGGGCATAGACCAACCACAAGGACTTTTATACCTATCTTACACGGATATGCAAAATCCGGGTGACATGAGGAAATCTCTAGAAGTTTTCGATATGATGAGAAGATGGGGGAGTGTTCCAACCGTTCACACTTTCAATGCTCTGATTGTTGAGAATCAGTTTACATTATCTTGGGTTTGGTTCTATGTATTTGTGGCATCCGCTGCAGTCGATATGTATGCTAAGTGCGGAAACTTGAGAGAGTTTAAATTTTTGGATATATTTTTAAAATTTGGACATATTTTTGGTATTTTATAATAAATAGTCTAACCGAACCTAAATCGAATATAAATCGAAAGTTTAAAATATCCACTGGATACCAAAATTAAGAACCGAAACCGATCTAGAATCTAAAGAAACTGAACCGAGACCGAACTGAAAAGGATATAAAAAGTTTCTACTCCGAAAAAACCAAATCCGAATCTGATTGGATCCGGCCGAATCCTAATGGAGGACCTGAGTAGCCAGACCGAGTTTTGTAACGAAAAAGAAAACTTGTTGAAAATAAAAATATGGGCCCGAACAAAAACTTCATTATAGGTCTGAAATATTTCAAATATTTGTTGTCATCCAATTATGGTGGTGTTTAGATCTATATGGGCTTAACGGAGGCCTCAACTAAATTGAAGGTCTAAAACTTTGTTCGTAATATATATACACGAAAGGGGAATCAAAATGTATTTTGGTGTTGGAGAAGGAAAGAGAATTCTCACTAGTATTGACTTATTCTCACTAGTGTTGAAAATGTGGAAATTTCTTTTGTACACTTAATGAATTTAATTAAAAAATCAATAAAACTCAATTCAAATTCTCTCTCTTCCCTTTTTAATTTAAATTTAATTAAATTCATCTTTTATCTCTCATCTTGCTTTTTAGTTGGTGACAGCTAGCACTTTTTCAAATCGATAGAATAACTAGTACAAATAGTATAACTAGATCGTTGGTACAACTCATACTATTAGTACAACTGGTTTTAGTGGCACAATAAACTGGTAGAACTTGCATGACTCATAGTGCAACTAGTAGTAGTAGAAACGAGTACGATTAGTATAAATGGTACAACTTTGTAATTGGTATAATGTATAATTGGTAAAACTGATACAACTAATGTGTGCTGATATTGTGTTTTATTCTTTTTAGGAAACAATGAATGGTATTCATGGTATGATCATATATTTTGATTATATGGAATATTATTCAGACGAGAGAGATAAATTGCGATGAAATCAGAAAGATCTTAATATTCTAAAATTT
>KE156037.1:341847-362908 GCA_000411075.1 Sisymbrium irio
AAAGATGTTAACTTGCTATGCAAATGAAATCTAGAAGATATGTTCCAAAAAATTAAATGATTTGTATTGATATAAGAGACTTAAAAGCATAACTTTAGGAAAGGGCCAGAGACGGCTCCAAATAATTTTTTCTACATTTATTTTGACAACATGTACACACTATACATCGTCACTATAAAAGATCACTGGGCTGCAACTCCTGGTCATGTATATTGGCCCTTAAATTAATTCTAACGATTATAGTAAGCTTTGTTTAAATATGTCTAAAGAAATTTTATGAGCAAGCCTTCCCAAGGAGATGCATGTTCAACTCATTTGAACATGACGGTTCAATAACGTCTATGATGAGTTGAGAAAGAAATGTAATAATAAAATTCTTGTTAGAAACACAAAATAAAACCAAAAGCACAAAGTGAAATCATTTGGTGAACTAATTGTTATACCACCTTGTGATGATCCATGCGCGTTGCTAAGGGGAAAAGGATCATCACAAGGTGATTATATTTGAACCAAAGAATCCATGTAGAAGAGTAATAGTAAGGAGAGTATAGAGAGAGAGAGATGTTACCATGACAGGGTCATCGTCTTGGGTTTCGTGGGGATGGTGAAGTTGGTGGTGGTGGTGACGAGTACTTGCCATGAGTTCTTGTTCGCTTCCCAGACTAGAATGCCTCACACCAGCTTTGTTCAGCTTCCTGTTAGCGCGAGCTTTTGAGAACACAACCGAGTAATTTGTTGCGTCCGGTCCTTTTTGGTCCCACCCTCCGAATTGTGGAACTGGAGTCCATCCAGCATTCTGCATAGCCATTTATTAAACACCTTGTTAGATAGATAAACATATAGTTTGCTTTAGAAACCAAACATCAAAAGTAAACAAACAAAACGAGATGTTGAGACTGCATCGGTTAACTTTCCCCATTCTACAAACGCGCATTAACCGATGGGACCTCAACATCTCAACAATTCCAAAAATCATGGTAACTCAAGAATGATTGACATGATGTGGATAAAAAAGAAAGTAACATTGAAATTGATTAATTAGAGAGTCATGCCTCCATCCTCTTTTCCATTAATAGATATTGCTTGGTTTAAAAGAGAAAACAGTTCCTAAACATTGATGAAGGCGTTCATGATGATGGGGAGGACGATTTCTCTCGAAAAACGCCACTTTTGATTTATAGTTAAGAAAATGTTTGAGATTCACGAGAATATAGGAGCAGATTTAGGCTGTTTCTAAACTTGGGGGATCTCAAGCAACGGTGTACCGTTACATGCGGATCTTTTACTCCTTTTTTGTTATTAATATCAACTTTGTATCGTTCTGGAAAAGGCTGTAAGGTCATGCAGGCGAAACAGAGATAAAACACAAAAGGGCAACAATTATCGTAATTCAATGGGATAATATTGTAAGCCTGAGACCCTTCTTGGGCAAGTAACGTTCGCCATTCTGGACCATCTTCGTTGGTTTTGCTCATTCGTAGTGTATATCAATCTTCTTGGTGGACTTCCTGGATTGGTGGTATATTCATCTCAAAGGCACCTGAAGTGACTCAACAAAACCTGAAATTAAAATGCAGAATGAGCCTATGACATAGCCAGAGTATCCAATATCAATCTCTAGAGTGAGCCTTTTACTTACAAACATCAGACAGGAAAAGATAGTAGCATCTTTATGAGCAATCTCCGTTCCTCAGGCGTCTGTATAGATCCAAGTAACCAGATGATTCTGGTCTGATAAACCTGCATGATAAAATCGAACAGAATATTTTCAGAAAATCCAAGTGTCCAAGGATGTGTTTTCAGCTGCTCATTGGTTGGTTATTTTGACATTTAACATGTGTCATGGTCTCTGCTCATAAGATGTGAATATACTCTGCATTATTTACGCATATCCCTGATCCAAATACTATTATATTGATCTGGCCTCAGGGATCAGATACGAAGTAATCATCATTATCAAATCCAAGGCAGGTATGTTCGTCAGAGGCGAGAGCATTAAAATCTCGGAGTATATTCCGTAAGTAATTTGAGGGAAATAAGAGTTAGTACCCGTGCCGAAACAAGAAGTCCATAATGACAAGAGAACAGTTCGCCTTGAAAAAACTAGTCTTCCGAATCACATTAGCAACTTGCGAAACTGGAATCAACTTGAAGCTCTCAACTTCTCCATCTGCAATGCAATTAGCACAACAATGCTATGAAAATAGAGTCTCTCTCTGAGAAGCAAAGTCGGGATCCTTCATATATATGCGTTACTAGTGATATGCCTAACCTTGATTTTTGGGAACAAAATCTTCAGGGAGCTTCAAATCATAGCAAAACAGCACATCACGTTTGAAACAGTACTGATCAATGTCCATGTATGAAACAGCACCAACCGCTATCGCCCTTTAATAAAATAAATAAATTGCAACAGGTAGAAAAAACACAAGATATTGTTACAAGACTGAGATAGAGAATGTCTTACCTCTCCACAATGACTTTGGAGATCCCAGCTTCCTCTTCGCATTCCTTTACTAGATTCTCACCGCAGCTAATCCCGTGAGGCTATAGTTTCATTCCCTCAAATTAGAATTTACAATCACTTGTATAGATTTTCTACATCCTGATGAATTGTTTTCATCATCAGCAGAGAACCATGGACAAATAAGACGAAGAGATAACTTACCAATCCTCCAGCAACTAGATGATCAAGCATTCCTGGATAAGTGGGTTTTGCGAGACTTCTCTTACCTATCCATAGAAATTTCTGTCCATTTCTTTCTACATACCCATTCATGTGAACTCCGTACCCCTGGAACAGATAACAAGAGAACCATGTTTCAATCAGAGCAGTGTTATGATATATGAGAACGCGTATAGAGCAGAGTTCAAAGCATAACTTGCGTAAGACAAGCAAAGCAAAATCAGGAAAAGAACACCAAATGTGATGTCCACGCTTACAAGCTGAAACAATTCAGTGCAGTTTAGGTTACCTTTAATCCAAAATAAGGAGCAGCAGCACGCTCTAGCGAAAAATAGACGGGAGCATTAAACGACGGTTTCACAGGATACAGCTGGTGAAAACAAAAGAGTAAACAGATCAACAAGATGAAGACAACTAGAAGCCATAGAACCTAAAACAAGCAAAGCATCATCGAAGAGTGTTAAAAGATCAAATAAAAAATGACCCTATACCTCATTTCGTATTCCTGGAATGATTCCTTTGTCACCCAAGATTTTGATCACATCAGCAACTGCTTTGGTTCTTTCTTCAGGCTTTTCAAACATCAGATTAAGCGTCACATGGTCACCAACGCGGTCGAGGGAAGAACCATGTTGTGAAAACGTAAAGATATCATGAAAGTCCCTCAAGTACTCTGTAAATCTGTTTCAATGTACAAACAAACGATTTGAAAGCAATTAAAATTTGAGAATTTTCCGCCAAAGTGAACGCATAAATGAAAAGTCCAACTGTACAACCTCAAATTGAGAATCACACAAGCAGCAGGGAATAAAGCATTACCCCTTATGAATATAACCAACGACCTGTTCCTCTATAACAAACGGTATGAACTCAGCTAACTTTTCCTGAAAAAGTACGGCAAAAAAAGTTTGGAACTTTATAAAGTGAAAAGAGGAAAGCTACCATTTTTATTTAAGTTCAGCCAATTTCACTCTTTTTAAGCCATAAGAAGTGATCATTCAACTCAGTAGACTTACGGATCCCCGATTGCAGCGGTCGACTTTATCGAGAAATCCGGTGAGATCGGTGGAGGAGTTTTGAGGAGACGCATTCTCAGCGAGACCAATCTGGAGGACATCGTCCCACGTGAAGGAGGAGGAGCTAATCGGAACAGTTGCAGATGATAAAGCGCGGGAAATACGCAGCGAGCTCGAACGCCACTGTAGAGTGGGCGCAAACGCGTGGGACGAGAATAAGGAGGTGAGAGTGGGACGCAGCGAGCAAAACCCACATGCCATTTTTCAATGGATCAGACTCAAATGTGTTTCTATTAGTTTGGGAATCAAGCGTCACTCACTTGGTCGGTATTTAACTTTCACTTATGGACCGCATGAAGAAGAAAGAATGGGTCCGTAACTCGTGAGTGAGCTAAAAAAAATAAGCTTTACTTTGAGTTTGAGATTTATCCTTAGGAGGGTGATTCCAGAATTTACCACTCAAGTAATTTGAGAACCGTTGGTGACGACTTCATGTGTTGTTGTTTGTCTATGTGAGAGATCCTGCTTGGTCGGCACCGAATCCACGTCTTGCTATCTGATAAGTCCATTTCTATAAATTAGGAAAACCACTTCCAACAATAAATAGTTTTATAATTTGTGTTCAACGAGTTGTACTGTATATCTTATTATTATTAGTATTTTCTGTTCGGATTCCGAATGTGATAATTGTTTAACAAATGGTTTAAAAATTATTATGTTTTGTTTTAGAAGTTGAGAAAAACGTGGAAAATATAGTTGACCGGTTCTAGTTATTACTATTATCATTGATGATATTATAGTATAAGTTTGCCTCCAATTAGTGGTATGTACAAGTGATTATTTTGTCATTACTCACACGTATAATGTGTGAATAAGAATTGTGGACTTGAGACACCCAAAAGGCAGAAACTTTTTAACATATGTTCTTGTTCATAGGCAAACAAAGTTTATTTTGAGAAAGTAAACTCTTATATTAATTAAGGCATACTCAACAATAATAGAGAGAGTGGGGCGAGTCTTGTTGTTGTGACCGTGATGATGAGAGTGTCTTATGCAATGGGTTATCCGCTGATTCCACCGCAATAGAGGAAAAAAGAAGGTCCCTTTTGCTCACTTAAGAAAGAAGAGCGAGAAAGAGGGAGACTTTGACTCTTCTCCTTCTTCTCCCTTTCTCTCTGCCACTTTATTTTCCCTCTTGCTTCCGCCGATTCACCACCCCTCGTTTCATTATCTCCCCGCTTCAGCTCTCAGGTCTGTGTAATCCCCTTTCTATATTAAAGCATCGTTTTTTTCTTCTTCTTCTTTTGTTTTCACCTAATTTGCTTTGTTAGGGTTTACTTCTTCATTCCATCTGGTAGATAGCCGCATTTTTGCTTCTCGATCATTTGTTTTGTCTGTTTCCCATTCATCAAATCTGAGTCTCTTGCTGTATGCTTCTGGGTATTGATAAAGTCTCAAGCTTTCTTGATTGGGGAAATGGAACCCATGCTCGACATGTGAGTCATTTAGTTTGTTGATGAAATCTCAGGACTCTTCAGATTTGATTATTATAAATGGGAAATTGCTGTGCGAGTCCGGGTTCCGATAGCAAGAGTAAAGATGGGAAACCAAAGACCAAAAACAACCCCTTTTACAGCGAGGCATACACTACAACTAACAGATCTGGAGCTGGCTTCAAGCTCTCTGTTTTGAAAGATCCGACAGGACATGATATTTCTCTTATGTATGATCTGGGTCGTGAGGTTGGTCGAGGAGAGTTTGGTATTACCTACCTGTGCACTGATATCAAAACGGGGGAGAAGTATGCGTGCAAGTCTATATCCAAGAAGAAGCTTAGAACAGCAGTGGATATAGAGGATGTTAGGAGGGAAGTTGAGATAATGAAGCATATGCCTAAGCACCCCAACATCGTGACGCTCAAGGATGCCTTTGAGGACGATGATGCAGTGCATATAGTGATGGAGTTGTGTGAAGGAGGTGAGCTGTTTGATCGAATTGTTGCAAGAGGTCACTATACTGAACGAGCTGCTGCTGCAGTAATGAAGACTATTCTTGAAGTTGTTCAGGTTCGTGGTTTTTTTTTTCTCATTTCCTTTCTAATTTTGACAGTCTCCTATCTATTCTATTTTGCCTCTAATTCTGTCGCGAAGTTCCTTGTTCGTCTTCACGCAGTAGCTTAAGTTTCCTTGTTTGTCGTTATGCAGTGCTTGCCCTTACAGTGTAACGCTTGTAATGATTCAACTTCGAACTTTATGATTCAATGAACACCTTTTGTAATTGCAGATATGCCATAAGAATGGAGTGATGCATCGGGATCTTAAGCCAGAGAACTTTCTCTTTGCTAATAAAAAAGAGAACTCGCCACTCAAAGCCATAGATTTTGGATTATCAGTCTTCTTTAGGCCTGGTATAAATTATATAATACCAATTATATCTGTCAGATTTCAAAGATATTTTTTGTCATGTTTCCTCTACTTGATGTTATCGAATTTGTATCAGGTGAGGGATTCAATGAAATTGTTGGAAGCCCTTATTACATGGCACCAGAAGTACTTAGGCGACATTATGGACCTGAGGTTGATATCTGGAGTGCTGGAGTTATCCTTTATATTCTGCTATGTGGTGTCCCACCATTTTGGGCTGGTATGTTATGATCCATCTTATTGTCTTAGTTTCTTTATTTTGTTCTTCAACAGTAATAGTTATGTACGGATAGCAGCTGATGGGTTTTTGATCCGTCTTATTTGCTTCTTTATTTGATTCTTCTTTCATTTTTTTGAGTTTCGTCTCTTAATGTTGTCTATTATTTTGTAAAGAGACTGAGCAAGGGGTGGCTCAGGCGATCATTAGATCAGTCATTGACTTCAAGAGGGATCCATGGCCAAGAGTCTCTGACACTGCCAAAGACCTTGTGAGAAAGATGCTCGAACCTGACCCCAAGAAACGGCTATCTGCTGCAGAAGTACTCGGTATGTTTTCTATTTGGCTCTGTGTTTTCAAAATCTGTTACTTATGGAACTAACATACCGAGGATTCTATTGCAGAACATTCTTGGATACAAAATGCAAAGAAGGCTCCGAATGTTTCACTCGGCGAGACTGTGAAAGCAAGGCTCAAACAATTTTCTGTTATGAACAAGCTCAAGAAACGAGCTCTACGGGTAGTGATTCCGTTCAGCAATGCCTTTGCTTGGGGTCCTTAGTTATGTTTACTTAAAAGAAATAATGTGAAACTTCTTTTTACTCCTTTTTAGGTGATAGCCGAACACTTATCAGTGGAGGAAGTAGCTGGCATAAAGGAAGCGTTTGAGATGATGGACAGTAACAAGACGGGCAAGATAAACCTGGAGCAGCTTAAACATGGACTTCATAAACTCGGACAGCAGCAGATACCTGATGCCGATCTACAGATTTTGATGGAAGCTGTGAGAAAATACTTAAGAACTTTGAACTTTGTGTTCCTTCTATATATTATTGCCTTCACCAAGCAACATATATTTGAAAGTGTTTTGTTTTGGTGTGCAGGCTGATGTAGATGGGGACGGGACTTTAAATTATGGCGAGTTTGTGGCTGTCTCTGTGCATCTTAAGAAGATGGCAAACGACGAACACTTACATAAGGCTTTTAGCTTTTTCGACCAGAACCAGAGCGATTACATAGAGATCGAGGAGCTGCGGGAGGCTTTAAATGATGAGGTGGATACTAGCAGTGAGGAAGTTATTGCAGCCATCATGCAAGATGTTGACACCGATAAGGTAACCCCAAAATATGAGACATTAAGAAATGGAAACTTGTCACAGCAAATGCATCTTAATGGGACACCAATGATATAGTTCAATAGCATAGGACTTGGGTGTATTTGTCTGAATCTCCCTCCCCAAAAGCCTATTTGCGGGTTTATCTGATAGGAGTTCAGCTAGTGCACGTTACATATCAGCATATTAGTGAGAGATAGAGATCAGCGTATACGGTTTCTGTGGTGAAATCCCACATTGGAAGGGGAGTGAATAAATATCACTAACTGACTAGATACTAGGTTACGGTTTTTGGGTTTTCTAGAAAAAAATTTCCGTTGGTTATAGTTTACGGTTTCTGTGATTGGCTTTACTGGATTTGTTTTTAATTCTCTACTTTGTAACCTTGGTCATTGAGAAAGATGAGATTATTGGTTCTCGATAAATCATATCAGTATATCTGCATTCTGTCAAGTCTTGAATAGTTCTTTGATGGATGGCAAAGCTAGTAGTTTGGATCATATCGTTAATAGCAGTTTACAAGTCTTCTCTTGATCCTTTTTGCTTCTGTGATTAGGATGGACGAATAAGCTACGAAGAGTTTGCAGCAATGATGAAAGCTGGGACAGACTGGAGAAAAGCATCTAGACAGTATTCCCGGGAAAGATTCAACAGTTTGAGCCTCAAGTTAATGAGAGATGGTTCGTTGCAATTAGAAGGCGAAACCTGAGAAAGCATGGTCTTTTAAAGCAGTAAAGGTTCTGTTTCTGTATCTCACTATCTCTTAAAGAAGTAAAAAAAAATGGAGTATTCTTTGAAAATTGTCTTCTTTTTTTTGTTTGTTTTCCACAATAATTTGTAGATCAGGGTAATGCTTTAGTTACTTGAATAGCCAGCCATGTACGATATGAAGATGTTATCTTAAATTTTTTACTTTTGATTTTTAATATTGTCTGGATGATTTAGTTACTCCAAGTATGTTGAAATCTAAGATGCTCTAGAGAGCATATTTTCTACGACATAAGTTAAAACCAAGGAACTTCATATATATACACTTTAATGATGAGAGTATCTGAAAGTTTCCAAGTTTTTCATGATTAATGTAAGCGTCAAAATTCATGGATAGTACTTAGTAGACAATGCACTTGTCACAAAAATAAGGTCTTCAATGAAAGTAAACAGATGACTTTTGGTGTCTGTCTGTAAGTCAAACGAGTGATGAATAATCAAGGAGGTATTGTATAAACCAAAGATCTAGAAGCCAAATTTTTAATTTTGAAAACCAACATCGAAAAGCTTGGCGAAAACCAGATAATGAAAACGATTGGATAACCCTCTTGTCATAAACTCAAATAAATGTCACGAGATTTTAATAATTTATTGCTTAATCATAATTTAGCAGTTTTTGTATGAAACATGGATTTCCCAAAGAAAAGTAAAAGTAAATATCTTAATTAGTGGAGCCAACAATAAGGTACGACAACATACTAATCTCTCTGTGAAGAACGATAACATGTTTCAAATATGTTATCTAATCTTGTTTGAATGCATTGGCTCAGATGCTTTCTCAGCAGTGTATGAAACCTCTCTCCTTCAAGGACTCGACCGTCTCCTTGATGCTAACCTTCAAGGGTATGTAGTCTATGCCAAGGCTCCTCGTTTTCTCCTTGGACACTTCATACGTAGGAACATACGGATTCTCGTCCGCACACCTGCGTATGAAAACAACAGGTTTAGAAACCGAATATGATCCGGAGTTCCGGATCCGTGGATATATTCAAAGATGTTTTACCTTTCAGGGAGTTGGAGATTTGGGTAAAGCTCACGAAGAATGTTAACAATCTCAGAATGGTGAACGACACTCTCGACCATACAATAACGTCCATTAGCTGAAGGGACCTCATATGCTTGGATGTGCGCATTGGCTACGTCCTTTACATTAACCCACCCGAAAGTTGAGTTGGAGAATGTCTTTGCACCTGCGTTTAGGAATCAAATAAAGACAGGAATTCGAAATGGAAGTTTATAAAAAAACGGTCTTAAGAATCATGAAAAGGAAATGGAAGTTTATGTCTTACCATTTATAAAGTTTGCTATAGCAGCAGCACTGGTGTTCAGAGTTGGCTGTAGGAGAGGACCAATCACCATTGCCGGGTTGATAGTAACAATGTCTAAGCCTTTCTCTTTAGCCAATTTCCAAGCAGCCTCTTCTGCCAAGGTCTTGGATAGAACATACCACATCTAAATCCATTGCAGCAAGTTCGATGATCAGGTTACCATTTTAGTTTCAATAGCGAGCATTTATATAGCACAATGAAGCGACTAGTCTATAGTAGATGACAACAGGACAGAGGTTGCCTTTCTCAAAACTGAAACACACCTTTGAAGTCTTGCAAACCTCGGGATCAGAGAACCAAGTTTCATCGACTGTCACATCAGGTGTGCGTGGCTTACCGTTGTAAGCAACAGCTGCCATGGAGGAGGTAACAACAACCCTTTTGACGGAAGATGCTTTGGTGCACGAATTCAAAACGTTAAGTGTTCCCTTAACAGCAGGATCAATAAGTTCAGCCTGAAAATGAGGATAAAAACGTTATTAAGATCAGCGCAATTAACAAAGAATGAAAACATGTTTTGAGGGGATAGATTAAAACCTGTGGGTCTTTGACATCATGATAAAATGGGGAGGCAGTGTGGAAGACTCCTTCGCATCCATCGATAGCCGAGTCGAATGACCCTTCTTCCAAAAGGTCAGCTTTGAACAAGTGAAGTCTTTCCTTTGCACCTTCCAATGAAACTAAGTGTTGTGTCTTTTTCGGATCACCTAAGGGTGAATGACGAAATAATCAATAACAAAACTACAACAAAGGCCAAAACTTTGGTTTGTAACAATGAGATATTTTTGTTATCCAAAGCATCAATTTTTAAGATGTAGCTTTGAAAAACAGCAAACAAGAATAATAATCACGCTCTTACAATATGAGAATCCAAGCTCACAGTAAGTAGCGAGAACCAAAATCTAGAATTCCAATCTCATAGACTTAAATTCAAACTCATGACAAAATCTTTGACTCTAGAGCGAATGTGAGGGAGAAGGGAAGAGAGGAGAAGTGGGGTACTGAACTGGGGTCTCGGACGGATGCCTTGACAGTGTAGCCACGGCTAAGGAGGAACTTAACGAGCCAAGACGCGATGTAACCGGACGCTCCTGTAACGCACACCACTTTGCCTTCACCACTGTTTGCCATTACTCTCGATTTGTTTATTTTCTTTTTTTTTTGTTTCCCAATGCCTTTTTATTATACACTCTCCCCTTTTAGGGTATATATATACAATAATGTAATTAATTTTGGCTGATTTCTTTCCCCATTTTTCAAGACTAGTGATAGTATTATTTGCCTTTTCCGTGATATCAGTTGGCCCGCGCCACACCACACCACACACGTGGGAAATGGGAGAAGCTTGGTTATCAAATTCAATTTGAATTTTTACTTTTTCGGCATTCCTTAACATAATTTGCTTTTAGTTTCTAGATGTACACTTCTTTATAAAGTCCACCGACCAGCCTGCGCCACTTTTATATCTTCACACCAAGAATACAACACTTCATCTTATCTGAGCAATGATTTTAGGAAAAAAGCTTCAAGAGGTAATGAACAGACTAAAATAATGAAAATGGTTGTTGAGTAATTAATTGTATGAGAAGAAATGTCACAATTATTTATCCAAACCCCACACACCTTACTCAGTGGTGTGACAGGGATTTATCACAACATTAAAAACTAGTTGCTGTACAAATGGTCACGGCACTAATTATCGTTGAAAGTCTACATAATTCACCAAGTGCACATGCCATATCAGCATGTTAACAAGTAATTGAGATCAAAATACATAGAAGATCCCACATTTGGAGCAGAGTGACTATATATTAATAAAAGTAGCGGTCTTTGGGTCTTCTAGACAATACCCAAAGTTTCCTTTGGTTTTACGTTACTAATTTTTCTGGGATTATTTTCTGGATTTTTCTTTTGATTCATTACTGTCTAACTAGGTTCACTGATTCAAAAAAAGATAAATTATTTGTTCGATCTTATCAGTATATCTCAGAACAATGCATCCTTAGTTCCCACTCTTGATTGGTTCTTTAATGCTTTCTTAGAAGTGTATGAAACCTTTCTCCTTCAAAGACTCGACGGTCTCCCTTATGCTAACCTTCAAGGGTATGTAGTCTATGCCAAGGCATCTCGTTTTCTCTTTCGACACTTGATACGTAGGCATATACGGATTCTCATCCACACACCTGTATGCGTATGAGTTCAAAACTTTTGAAACGAGAAACGAGCCGGACCAGTGAATAGATTTAAAGATGTCTACCTTTCAGGAAGTTGGAGATTTGGGTAAAGCTCACGCAGAATGTTCACAATTTCGGAGTGGTGAGCGACACTCTCGACCAAACAATAACGTCCATTAGCTGAAGACACCTCATATGCTTGGATGTGCGCATTGGCTACGTCCTTTACATTAACCCATCCGAAAGTTGAGTTGGGGAATGTTTTTGCACCTGCATAACGGCAGGATGTTGAAATGGGTTATCTAACGTCTGAACAAAACAGTATTAAGTATCATGAAATAAATCGAAGTTTTGCTTACCGTTTATTAAGTTTAGTATCCAAGAAGTACTCATGTTAAGAGTTGGCTGTAGGAGAGGACCGATCACCACTGCGGGGTTAATAGTAACAAGGTCCAAGTATTTCTCTTTAGCGAATTTCCAAGCAGCATCTTCCGCCAAGGTCTTGGCTAGAACATACCACTTTGGAATCCATTGCTACAAGTTCGATGAAAAGTTTATATTTTAAGTTTGAAGAGTCAGCATTTATAGCACATTCAAGCGGGTACTAGATAACAACAAAACAAAGTTTGGCTTCTCAGAAATGAAAATTGGAACACACCTTTGAGGCCTTGCAAATCTCAGGATTAGAAAACCAAGTTTCATCGACGGTTACATCGGGTGTGCGAGGTTTACCGTTGTAAGAAACAGCTGCCATGGAAGAGGTAAGGACAACCCTTTTGACCGAAGATGCTTTGGTGCACGAATTCAAAACGTTAAGTGTCCCCTTGACGGCAGGATCAATGAGTTCAGCCTGTACATGGACATACAAAAAATGTTATCAAGATCATCATCAATCCACAGAAAAAAGAAAAATATTTGCGTGGATAAAATGAAAACCTGTGGGTCTTTTTTGACATCCAAATAACATGGGGAGGCAGTGTGGAAAACCCCTTCGCATCCATCGATAGCTAGGTCGAATGATCCTTCTTCCAAAAGGTCTGCTTTGAACAAGTGAAGTCTTTCCTTTGCACCTTCCAACGAAACTAAGTGTTGTGTCTTTCTCGGATCACCTGAGGGTGAATCATGAAAGAATAAGCAACAAAAAGTACAATCGAAAGCTTTGGTTTTTAACTTGCAGATACAAGGAAATGAAGGGGGTCATTCTTAACTAGTACAAACCGAAATCTAAAATTCCAGTCTCATAGACTTATTTCAAAGCCATGACAAAATCTTTGAACCTTAAAGCGAATGTGAGAGAAGAAAGAACAGAACAGAAGTGGTACTCAACTGGGGTCTCGGACGGATGCCTTAACGGTATAGCCACGGCTAAGGAGGAACTTAACGAGCCAAGAAGCGATGTAACCGGATGCTCCTGTTACACACACCACTTTACCTTCACCACTGTTTGCCATTTCTCTTTGTTTGTTTTTGTCTGACTGTCTCCTTCGGTGTCTTTTTTCTTTTTCTGGACGGAATGCTATTATATACTCCCTTCTATGGCAATCTGATTTTCCACCTTTTTTTCAAGACCACTGATAATATTTGCGTGGCCAGAAAATGGTTGTCATAGTTGGATTGGACCACACCACACCACCCATGAAGCCTACGCCACTTTTACATCTTCACACGTAGAATACCACACTACATCGTATTTGACCAATGATTTTAGGAATATGCTTCAAGATTTAGTGAACAGAGTCAAATGATAGAAATGGTTACTGAATAATTAATTGAATGAGACACCAAAGGTCACAATTGTTCATCCAAACCCAAACACCTTACATAAGGGTGTGACAGAGATTTATTACAACATTAAAAAGTAGTTGATGTATAGATGGTACTAATTAATGTTGAAAGGTGACATGATAAAAGTTCACAAAGTGCACACATTCCATATATATCAGCATGTTAACGAGTAATTGAGATCAAAATAACACATTGGAGGAGAGTGACTAACTATCAATAATAGTAACGGATTTGGATCCTCTAGACAAAACCCAACGTTTCCTTTGGTTCTACGTTACTTTTTCTGTGATTTGCTTTGCTGGATTTTTCTTTGATTCCTTACCGTCTAACCTGGTTCATTGAAAAAAAGGATAATGTATCTGTTTGATTCTTATCAGTATATCTCAGAACAGTCCGTCTTTAGTTCCCAGTCTCGAATGGTTCTTTGATGCTTTCTCAGAAGTGAAGAAACCTATCTCCTTCAAAGACTCGACGGTCTCCCTGATGCTAACCTTCAAGGTTATGTAGTCTATGCCAAGGCACCTCGTTTTCATTGATGCACTCAAACAAATTCCGGACACTACAAGGAAAAGACTTTATACCGAGGAAGAAAAATCTCGCCCTCTCGTCGCCAAACCGAAATAGCGATATTGTTCCGAGAAAAATAATTTACTCGGAGTTCGGGTCTCGGAAACGGGTGTAGTCGAAGTTTTGTCGGAAAACACCGAGAAAAACATCTGTCGGTGCTATTGTCGGTACAAGTTCTCGGTAGTTACAGTCAAATTTGTGATGGATCGTGTTGTCGGAGTTATGTGGTTACGTTCATCGGTCTTTATCGGAAAATATTGTCGGAAAAAAGTCAAGTTTTTGACAGTTTATTGGGAGAAGCGATGTGATAAATTTTCTCGGTAATTGCCGTTGACATGGAGATAAATATCCTCATCGGAGTAAGGTCGATTTTTCAATGGGGTGTTCTCAGCAAATATCACGTAAACGATTTATCATAACCAAGATGAGAATCCTCTTTAGATCGTTTTCTCCCTGCCACAATGACAAAAATGATTCATTATATACATGGGAGCTATACGGGAGAGGATTGGATACTTTTGGCTCTCTTCTCTCCACCATTCCAATGCTTTGAAGTCTTTCTTCCACTCCACAACTGGCTCTTTGAGATAGAAATCAAGTTCTGATTCATCAAACTCTCTTGAAGATGCTTCAAACCTGAGATATTCTTGAAAGAAAACAAAGTCTTCGTATGCATCAGGCTTCTTCTCTTCCTTGTCTTTATGGCCTTCTCCACCTTCTTCTTCATCTTCTTCTTCTTCTGAGGTACAGGAAAGTGAATCAAATGTAGCATATGGAGATCCTGTTTGTGGATGGATACCGTTATCTGCATAGTGAGCATGTAGATTGCGTAAATAGCCAAAACAGAAGCATTTGAGGCAGTAAAACTCAAGGTACTTCATCTTGAACTGAGGATCTAAGACAGAAGCAGTTGCCAAGACCAGGAACATATCATTCCAGTACTTATCGAACCTCTCCAATATCTCCTTAGCTTTGCAGCGGAAGTAATCATTATCAGCACTCATGAGATCTTGGTTCAACATTAAGTTCAGCAAGAAGATGGAAGTAGACGTTAGATGTTGAATAACTATAGCCTGTCCGAAAAGAGGCAACTCCCAAGTCAGATTGTGCGATTTCAAACATTAACTTGTTAAATGTAAGGCTCTTACTTGTGCTAAGAATTCAGGTATACGCGAATCCTTCATTGTGTCTATTGCCATTGTCATCAGAGCCTAACAAAGGGAGTTTGAGCAAGTGTCATGATATGATGACAATAACCAATGCATACCACAAACTCCGGAGTATCTTGAATACAAGGTAAAAGTCCCTCGTGTTCATTATTTCAACTAGTCAAACTATCATTATGTAATAACAGAACCGAATTATGTAGTTACACTTTTTGGGTTAAATTTCTTTGGTTCTAGTTTACGGTTTCTGTGCTTGGCTTTACTGGATTTGTCTTTGATTCTCTACTTGTAACTTGGTCATTGAGAAAATGATGGGATTATAAGTTCGATCATATCAGTATATCTGAATCTTTAGTGCCAAGGCTTGAATGATGAGAATGTATTTGACAGTTTCCAAGTTCTCATTATTAATGTAAGAGTCACAATTTAGTAATTAGTAGAGATGAGTTTCCCACGTAAATAAGATCTTCAATGGAAATAAACACATGGTTTTTGGTATATTCTGTCTAAAAGTCAAACACTTAATGAATAATCAAGGAGTTATAGTATTGTTAAACCCAAAGATCTAGAAGCCAAATTTTCAGTTTTGAAAACCATGATGATGAAATCAATTGGATAAACGCTCTTGTCATAAACTGAAAGAAATGTCACGGGTTGACATTAATTATTGCTTAATCATAACTTAGCAGTTTTTATATAAAACAATGATTTCACAAACAAAAGTGAAATCTTCTTTAGTGGAACCAACAATAAGGTACGTAGACATACTTATCTCTTTATGAAAGAACGATAACATGCTCCAGATATTTTATTTAATCTTGTTGAATTTCATCGGTTCAAATGCTTTCTCAGAAGTTTATGAAACCTCCCTCCTTCAAGGACTCGACGGTCTCCTTGATACTAACCTTCAAGGGTATGTAGTCTATGCCAAGGCTCCTCGTTTTCTCCTTGGACACCTTATACGTGGGAACATACGGATTCTCATCCGCACACCTGCGTATGAAAGCACCAGCTCTAGAAACCGAATATGACCCCGACCAATGGATATAGTTAGATATGTTTTACCTTTCAGGGAGTTGGAGATTTGGGTAAAGCTCACGCAGAATGTTCACGATCTCAGAGTAGTGAGCGACACTCTCGACCATACAATAACGTCCATTAGCTGAAGGGACCTCATATGCTTGGATATGCGCATTGGCTACGTCCTTTACATTAACCCACCCGTAAGATGAGTTGGGGAATGTCTTTGCACCTGCGTATAGGAGTTAAATAAAGACAAGGAAGTCGAAATGGGTTTTCTAACACATGACAAAGACGGTCTTAAAAATCATGAAAAGGAAATGGAAGTTTATGTCTTACCATTAATTAGGTTTAATACAGCAGCAGCACTGGTGTTCAGAGTTGGCTGTAGGAGAGGACCAATCACCATTGCCGGGTTGATAGTAACAATGTCTAAGCCTTTCTCTTTAGCGAATTTCCAAGCAGCATCTTCTGCCAAGGTCTTGGATAGAACATACCACTTCTGAAACCATTGCAACAAGTTCGATGATAAGGTTTACCTTGCGACTAGTCTATAGTAAATGACAACGGAACAAAGTATGCTTTTCTCAAATTTGAAACACACCTTTGAGGTCATGCAGAAATCGGGATCAGAGAACCAAGTTTCATCGACAGTCACATCAGGTGTGCGTGGTTTACTATTGTAAGCAACGGCTGCGATGGAGGAGGTAACAACCACCCTTTTGACGGAAGATGCTTTGGTGCACGAATTCAAAACGTTAAGTGTTCCCTTGACAGCAGGATCAATAAGTTCAGCCTGAAAATGAGGATAAAAACGTTGTTAAGATCATCACAATCCACAAAGAATGAAAACATGTTTTGAGGGGATATATTAAAACCTGTGGGTCTTTGACATCATGATAAAATGGGGAGGCAGTGTGGAAAACTCCTTCGCATCCATCGATGGCTGGGTCGAATGATCCTTCTTCCAAAAGGTCTGCTTTGAACAAGTGAAGTCTTTCCTTTGCACCTTCCAATGAAACTAAGTGTTGTGTCTTTCTCGGGTCACCTAAGGATGCATTATGAAATAATCAATAAGAAAACTAACACGGTGAAGAAGTCTACCTAAGATATCTTTGTTATCCAAAACATTGATTTTTAAGATACAGCTTTGAAAAACAGCAAACAAGTGAGAATATTTACTCTTACAATATGAAAATCCAAGCTTTTAGTTAAGTAGTCTATTATGTAATTAGACTCTTTTTTTCTCTCCATCTAAAATGTCCACATTATCACACTAATTTTAACATGTATCACTTTTAAAATAATTTTTTTTTTATATTAATACAGCAACTTAAATTATATTACCAGTTTAACACATTTTTTCAAACTCAATTTAATACATAAACTTAATTTTTTTTTCTCGAACAATACATCAATTTTTTGTACCCAATTAACAGCACTTTATTGGAGAGTTAACTTCCAAGATTTATTTTTATTTTTGATTTAAAATAATAATATGAAATAATAATTTAACAAAAATGCATATTAAAAGGTGAAAAAAGTTTGAGAAAAAAAATAAATCCAGAAATTGTAGATTCAATAGCAAATGAGAGAAGGTAAGTTCTATTTAGATGATAAAACATATTTCCCAAAAACAAATTTAGAAAATGGTCACACAGAAAAATGCAGGTAGGATGATTGGACCAAAAATTATATATATTTTTAAAAAATTAAGATATTCACAAAAAATTATTTACAAAAACTCAATTAAGTTTCATAAAATTAAAAATAACATCTACTTTCTTTTTTTCCCGTCAAACATCTACTTAAGTTATAGTACAGTATCCAGTTATAAATGGACCACAGAAAAAAAAAATATTGAAGTGTACCAAAAACATATTAAAGGATCAGTTAATATTATGAGAAGAAAACAAAAATCCAAAATCAAAAAGAGTATAATAAATTAAATATCGACTAAAAAGAAAAAAAGTTTAAAATGTTTTTTTTGAACTTTAAATGTTTAAAATATTACATTTATGAAGACAAACATATATACACAAAAGAATGCAAAAACTAAATATAAAATCACGATATATCCCAAAAATTGTAAACATTCTGTGTGAAAGCCCAAAAAAGCCAAAAAAAATTGTAAACTTTATTCCAAAATTTGAGGGTTTAATGGAAAATCAAACCAAAAAATAAAAAACAAGATTTTCGAGGTTAGATGTAGACGTGAACTTTGTAAGAAAAAAACCAAAAAAATACTAAAGTAGAAGTTCAAATTTTAATATTTTTTCAGATAAAATATAACCTATGAAACTAATTATAAGTAAAGTTAACCTTTATATAAAAACATGATATTTTTTGTAAAAAAATATTCATTTGACGTGTGATTTAAATACAATGTTATTGACATTTGATTGTTTCTCAATATGCTCATTATAATTATTTATGTAACATAGCATTATCTTTATTAAACATTTTTTTAAACAAATTATTAATTAAATTATTATTTAATTTTTTAAAAAATATTAAATATCATTTTTAATTAATGAAAAAGTAATAAATATATATTATATATTAGAATGATAAATATAATTAAAGAATATAATACCTCAGTTATTTTTATTTTTATAGATTATAAAATTACAACTTGTTAAATATATACATAAAGTAACATAAATATGATATTTTGTATACTTTAATTGATATAATTTAAATATTAAATAATATATTATTTATATAGTAAGATTGATTGGTACTTTTACTATTATAGGTTTTTATAAGTTGTTACATTTTAATATGTAAAATATTTAGACAATTGCAAAACATATTATAAAATAGGTTAAAAAACGTAACTAATCTATTTTAATTATTAAATTAAAATGAAAAATAACTAAGAGATGATAAGTTTATAAATAGATTATTAAATTTTAACTTTTTAATTATACAAAATTTAATTTAATTATAACAATAAAACATAAAAATTAATAATTAATAGAATAAATTATATAGTACCATTATTTAGTTAAATTAAAACATCAGTACATCTTTTACTTATATATCATTTATATAAATTAAAACTATAAATTAAAAAATCAATTAAAAAATATCATCCGGTTTCAGAATATTATTAAAATTATAAGGTATATTTATATAAAAATTAAACTGTTAACATAAATTTACAATTTTAAATTTATAAATACACATTATTTTTTTTAAAAAAATTGTGTATGATCTAGTTATAACAATAAATTAAAAAAAATTAAAAAAGCAATAAAAATGCAAATATAGCTCATGCACGTATGTAGAGGAATTCCTAGTTAGTGCAAACCAAAATCTAAAGATACTAGTCTCATAGAATTAAATTCAAATTCATGCCAAAAGCTTTGACCCTAGAGATAATGTGAGAGAGAAGGGAAGTGGAGAAGTGGGTTACTGAACTGGGGTCTCGGACGGATGCCTTGACGGTGTAGCCACGGCTAAGGAGGAACTTAACGAGGCAAGACGCGATGTAACCGGACGCTCCTGTTACACACACCACTTTACCTTCACCACTGTTTGGCATTTCTCTCGATTTATTTTCCCCTCCTTCTTTGTCTATTATTCTTTGTTTCCTAACGTGGACGGACCAATGATGTTCTATTATTATATATGAGTATTAAATTTGGCTGTATCTTTCCCCATTTGTCAAGACTACTGATATTATTTTGCCTTTTGCGTGATATTTGCCTTTCGACCACACAACACCACACCACACCATCCACGTGCGAAATGGAAATGGAGAAGCTTGGTTATCAAGCTCTCAATTTGAATTTTTTAATTTTAGACCTTCCATAACATAATTTGCTTTCTTTTTTTCATCTGGTTGATTAATATAAAGAGTACGAGTTACACACAAAAAGGGAGGATCCCCTGAAATCAACATTTGCTTTGGTTTCGAGATGTATAGTTCCTTATAAAGTCCACCGACAATGACACTACCGCTTCCACAATTTTTACGCCAAGAAAATCACAGTACATCTCATACCAATAATTTTAGGAAAAAAAAGCTTCAAGAACGAACAGAGTAAAATGATGAAAATGGTTATTGAATAAATAATTGCATAAGACAACAAACGTCACAATATCCAAACCCCACACATCTGACACAGTGACAAACTGATAGTGGTGTACTGGTGTAACAAGAATTTATCACAAGTATTTTATAGAGTGAATTCGTTATAAAAACAAGATTAAGTGTAAATCCCCTATATTATTATTTTAGAAGACATTTGAAAAAATAATCTTACTTTCATGTGTGATTAACCAAAATGTCATTATTTAGGTGTTAAGAGGAGAATGATTTTGAGATTACATACAAAAAAAGTCATAACTCATTAGACTAATTACATTTGATGCCACTATATTAATATTAATCCGTTACAAACTTATACTTAATAGTTTGATTGATATTTTGATATCCCTTATAAACTTATACAAAAATTTCTCATTCTCTTTCCTAACAACAAAATTGTTAAATCATTTGATAACTAAGATTTGATTTCCAATTATATCATATTATTAATTTTTGTGTAATTTAAATTTACCAATCATCTTTATTTTCTTTAATTTTGATAAATAAATTAAATAACATACCAAATATATAATAAAAATAATATTTTCTCCACATATGCTATAATTTAAATTTATAAAAGCAAACATAAATTAGTAAATATATTAAACAGTTCACATCAATTTTTTTTTTGTAAAAAATAGTTCAGAAATTTGTTATATATATATATATATATAATGATCACTTACCATGATAAAAA